>OOFE01036207.1:9205-19835 GCA_900323365.1 Monocentris japonica | reverse complement strand
AAGCAACTTACAGTAAGTGCATTCAACATAGGTAGGCACAATAACTACTAGTCACCAGAAATTGTAAGTGCATTTCCTTCCTAAACAAGCATCTAAGAGCATACCCAGTGCTAAGGTAAAAGTGCAATAAGTTAGCTACCTACTTTTTTTACAAATGAGACAAATAAGTGAAGCAAATAAACAAGAGCTAAGACAAATAAGTGAAGCAAATAAACTAGTGCTAAGACATTACATTACAGGCATTTAGCAGACGCTTTTATCCAAAGCGACTTACAATAAGTGCATTCAACATAGGTAGCTAAAAAACTACTAGTCACCAGAAATTGTGAGTGCATTTCCTTCCTAAACAAGCATCTAAGAGCATAACCAGTGCTAAGGTAAAAGTGCAATAAGTTCGCTACCTACTTTTTACTTAAACAAATGATAAATAAGTGAAGCATATAGGCAAACGCTAAGACAAGTGAAACAAATAAGCAAGTGCTAAGAGGAAGGGTCAGGGTAGTGTTTCTTGAAGAGGTGGGTTTTCAGCCTGCAGCGAAAGATGGGCAGCGACTCTACTGTCCTGACATCAGTGGGGAGTTTATTCCACCACTGTGGGGCCAGGACAGAGAAGAGCCGTGACCGTGTATATCGGCCGCAGGGGCCTCTGAGCAATGGGGCAACCAGTCGCCTCGACCATAGCATGGAGGTAACAAGGAGCTGTTCCTTTCACTGCTCTATAGGCTAGCACCAGGGTCTTGAACTGGATAAGAGCTGCTACAGGGAGGCAGTGTAGAGAACGGAGAAGGGTAGTTGTGTGGGAGAACTTGGGGCGGTTGAACACCAGACAAACTGCAGCTTTCTGAACAAACTCCAGAGGTCTGAAGGCAGATGCCGGGGCACCAGCAAGGAGTGAGTTGCAGTAGTCCAGGCGGGAGATGTCAAGAGCCTGGATCAGCACCTGCACCGTCTAATCAGTAGAGCAGGAATCGGCAGGAGCGTGTCACTGATGCTATGTTTGCCGAGAACGACAGTTGGTCGTCCAGGGTCACACCCAGATTCCTCGCAGTCCGAGTTGAAGTCACCACAGCATTGTCAATGGTGATGACCAGGTCTCGGTGCGGACAACCCTTCCCTGGGAGGAACACCAACTCAGTCTTGTCCAGGTTGAGCTTCAGGTGGTGCATCGACATCCACTCCGAGATGTCTGCCAGGCACACAACAGACTTGATAATAACGACAGACTCTAAATCAATGGTGAAGCATAGATTTAGACAGAAAGTACCATGATGAGCCCAGAAGGGTTGTTCTGCTTGTTCTGTTTCTATGCTCTGCCCTGACTCAGCCAGCTTTCTCTGCCACGATAATCAAGGCCCATTTGATGTGATTATCCTGGCGTGAAGGGGAAGAGGGGAGATGAATGAAAGCACTTTTTTATTTCACGTATGTCTCAATAACATGACTAAACACATTTTCTTTTTTTTTTGCAGTTTCTATAAATCTCTCACGAGACCCCAGGCTGATGCGTCAGTGCTGGCAGGAGTTCAGTGGCATGACATTCTGAGGTTATGGTTTCTATAGTTCCTCCCTTGATGCTGTAGAGGGATGGGTATAAATCCTGAGATGACAGCCTGATGTTTCCTGTCAAGGATGAGGAGGTCAGCATATTGTTGAACTTTGACCTCTAACATAAGACTTGGACGGTTGAAGGGGTAGAGGAAGATTTAGGAGGGGTGATGTGAGGGAACTGCGACTGAAGGATAAAGAGATAGGAGACAGAAAAAGGGATAAAAGAGAGTGGATGAGAAAAAAAGTCGTGAGAGAGAGAAGAGAGAGAGTGTGGGAAAGACAGAGAAGGAAGGAGAGAGAGTGAAACAAATCCAGGGAGCGGTAGATTTAGTCCACATAAAAACTCCTACACACTCAGTCAATCCTGCACCTCAGGCTTTGAAGGAGAGAGGAGACGGAGAGATAACCTCTTCCTCCTCTGTGTCTTTCTTTCTCTCTGTCTCTCATTCTGTCCTCTGCAGCCATTCGTTATCCATATCCATCCCTCCCTCTCTCTCCATCATGCTCACTCACTTACTGAC
The DNA here is from genome assembly GCA_900323365.1 of Monocentris japonica. NCBI lineage: Eukaryota > Metazoa > Chordata > Actinopteri > Trachichthyiformes > Monocentridae > Monocentris > Monocentris japonica. Next base: position 17,766 of record OOFE01036207.1, on the reverse strand, counting down.
AGACTGAGGGAAATCTCCTCTTAACCCTCTGAAGGGGGAAATGGGTTGATTGATTGCTTCCTCTCGAGCAGGACGGTATGATTATAGGATATGAGCGTTCGTGCGAGTGGCAGAGGAATGAGAGCATACGTATAAAGCTCCTCATTTTGAAACCTTTATTTGTAGTCACAGTCTTATCAAGCAGCCTTAATTGTCTTCAAGGCTCTCCTGGAAACCAACTTATTGGCATGGGAGCGTCCTTGAATACTGTTTTGTGACCTAACTCGGGCAGAAAACTAATCTGTTTGAATGTAAAAGAAAAGTTGGCATTGTTTCCCGAGGACAAAAAAAATATGCATATATAGCTTATTTTTGGTATTATTAACAGACAGACCTTGAATTTCGACTCACAGATCATTTTCATACCGAGCACATTTATTTCTATTGTTCAGCTGTCAGGGTTGAGACAAAACAATAAAAGTGTCTACTTTTTATGATTGAATTTATGATGGCGTCTCACAAAAGTATCCCTCAAAAGATATGAGACGTGAGAGCGAATGAAGCATGATGGAAAGGCTGCCAAGAGTGTGCAGCATCGAAATGAAAATGATTTAAAATACAGGAGTCTTTTTTATTATCACCGAAGGTTTCTGAATACTTTCCATTTTCTCTGTCACAGTTTTTTGGCTTTTGAGAAGCAGCCAGGAGTGCTAAAGCCTGCTCAATCATGCAAGTTTATTACCTCATTAAATTGGCAGACTGTCAGGCTGTTTTCTATTCAAGTACAGTAGAGACAAGTTCAAATCAAACACTGTTCTGAACATTACATCGCTTCCTGTGGAATTGCCATGATAAAAAAAAGACAGAAGGATTTCTTTGAAAAACAATGGCAGCCATCAGTAAGTAAGCAGATCTAAGCAAACTCGTTAAACTCCAAGTGGGAGAAGGATGAATCAAAAAAGGCCGTAGTTCAATGGAAAACAGATGTGAATAATCTGCTGATGACAGTCTGTTTACCACAAATAATGAATTGAGAATGAACAGCCTTGGAAATCCGGAGGAAAGTTATAGTTGCTAATGGCATTCATTGTTATAAACATCAAGCTTCTCCACCCACACTAATGAAATCTGAGGAGGTGTTGTGTGCTATCAGAGATACCATTCAGACCTGTCGGAGCTTGTGGGCCCATTATTTTCAAGGCCTGAATCAGTTCTCTGCAAGGTAAAGAATAAACATTGAGTGTAATACCCTGGCAATGTAATCCTAAGGACAGTGTCTGATATGAAGGCCGATACAGAATTCCAAAAGTGCAGTCCATGGTTACTGCCTAAATAGGATTATAAGGCATTTCTACACAGTGAGAGGAAAAATGATGACAGGTAGAATAAAAATAGAGATCATAAACATAAAATAAAATCACAGAGAGCAGAGGATGCTACCCAGGCATCCATTAAGCCCCTCTGAGCCTGTTGGATGAGGATACAGATAGTCTGAATAGGATTATAATCACAGCACAACAGTCCCACACAGCCAAAGGATTTATCACACAAGTGAGAAGAATTAGTAGGGAAAAGCCTGTATTTTTCGCAATAATGTAATCCGCAGAGAGGAGCTGTGTGCGCTTTCAAGGCTCTTGTTAAGATTTCTTAATCCTACAAATCGCCGCGTGAGGGGGTAGAAGATCTGCAGAGGCCTCTGAGATGATCTCTAATATCATAATATTGGGACATCCTGAGGTGCATGGGTTGTAGCTTTCATTAAAACCAGAGCAACATCCAGAATGAGGTTATGGAAGGTTTGACTATGACTGTAAAGACCCGATCTGTAAGGCAATCTCATGGGTTTACATGCGCATGTTAAGATCCAATTGTTGGAAGAAAAATGTTATGAAATGTTAATGTACTGGCTGCCTAGGAGTGAAAATGTCCCATTTAGGAGTAAATTGTTCCAGTATTGCCTGCAGCTTGTCTCTAAACTGGAGTGGTGCCATGCTATACAGCATCCTGTCTAGTATGTAATGGTTTCTCATGCTGTTAAATAAAGGAGGAGCTCTTCTGTGGCTAGAGCCCGCAATTAGCTGTGAATTGGAAGAGACAGTCCTATACAGAGAGGATGGACAAGCAAATGACACAGGAAACAAGAGAAACCCAAATGATCACAACAGTGGAAGGACCTAAGGGAGCAATCGCTGCTATCAAAGCCTTCATTTTAGGTCTTCCCCACATACTGAATGGAGATATAGAGTGGTGTAGAGTACAATAACCTATGTCGTGATTTCTTAAACTATAGGTTGGGACCCAAAATGGGCCTAAAAAGCATAAAACAAGAACTGTAATATTTTTTCTCAGGACATTCAAAGTATAGATGCTTATATGGCCTTATTGCCATTGACTCATAGCATATTGGATGGCTGGTTACAGTATAAAAAACCTCTATTTTATATTTATATTTTATATGCAACTATAACTTTTGCATTGTGTGGAAACAACAATTTACCTGTATCATACTGATTCTTATTTTCCAGCAACTTGCCCACTGACAAAAAGCTAAATGTATGAGCTGACAGAATATAACAGTATATATTATTCACCAGTGAAAATGAGTATGACACACTGTTTTTGCCTGCAGTTGCTGTCACCTTTATGAGACATTGGGACATGCATAAAGCAACATTCAGCCCTTAATCCAAAAAAAAAAAAAAATCATAAAAGGCTCTTCTGCAAGGCTCTTCTGCAAGGCCACATCTCTTAACACCGTGTTTATGTTCTGTCAGACCAGGCTGTTAATTACGTGGGCACTGAATTGATAAAAGGATATTCAGTGGTGGTTCAGAGTTGTGAGCTTATACAGCATGCTGCCTGGATTATGTAGCGTCATGATTCCCTCATATTATAGTCTGTAGTGGGGATTTGTAAACAACAACTCACATACTCACAGAATGAGGACCATTGGCATTGGTTATATTGGTTATATGTCTAATTCTATTGATCAATACTACATGTGGGTGAGTGCATTTGATTGATAACCAGACACACCAATCAATTCTAAGCTTTACCATCAAGGTCATCAGAATGCAAAAACATCACTGTGTCTGAATTGCTTTCTGTGTGTTCGTTCGGTGGTAACTCCCTCTCCTCCCGGACCTGCGCCTCGCCTCTCAGCACCGCGGAGATACTGAGATCGCTCTGGGAGGGCGGTGCACACACAGAGAGAGAGAGAGAGAGAGAGAGAGAGAGAGAGAGAGAGAGAGAGAGAGAGAGAGAGAGAGAGGCTACGTGTTGCTGCGCAGCAACAGATAGAGAGAGAGAGAGAGGAATTCCCTCGCGCAGACAAAAGAGGCTGTCGGGGCGTGTATTAGTTCCTATGGGTCGGAGAAGATGTAGTATTGTAACATAACAGACCAGCTGATGCAGGATGTAATGATAGCCTACAGCAAGCCTTCGGGTGTATCTGAGGAAGGAAACGTCTTAAATTCTGATGTCCGGAGGAGACAAACATTTGACATCGCGCATCGTGCTTCTTCTATCCAAGCTGCAAGGAGCAACTTGACAGAGGAGCGTCTGTCTGGACTCCAGGGCTCTGCGTTTATTCTAGGGACACAACTTGTACACAAATAACCTGCAACATGCCGTCAAATGAGTTGACATGCAGAATCTTCTTGTAGGGGCATACGGTGAACCGGACGCGATATAGTAAGTTTCCTAGCCCTTTAGAGTTAGGATATTTTGTGTTTTGATAAAAGCCGAAGTTGAATTGGCCTACCATTTAGGTAGCTCCTCAGATACTTGTCTGGCGCTGTCATTTGGGAGAAAAACCAGCCGGTAGAACAAGTAGGGGCCGCTTTGGTCTTTACTTCAAAAGCAGGTGGGTTTAATGGGTTTAATTCATTCTAGCATGTGGCTCACTCTGTTCTACTCGTTTTCTCTCTGTGTGTGTGTGTGTGTGTGTGTGTGTGTGTGTGTGTTGCTGTCTGTCTGTCTGTCTTCCTCTTTCTCTCTCTGTGCGCGTGTATATGTGCGTGAGCGTGTCCCTTTCTCCAGACATGACAGGTCAGGTCCTGGGGGAACCGGGCGGCGGGGCTCACATGGAGGACAACACCGCTATCCGCATCAACGTGGGCGGCTTCAAGAAGCGACTCCTGTCCGACACTCTCTCCCGGTTCCCCGAGACGAGGCTGGCGCGTCTGCTCCACTGTCGGTCCAAAGAGTCCATACTGGAGCTCTGCGATGACTACGACGACACGGAGAATGAGTTTTACTTCGACAGGAACCCCGCACTGTTCCCCTACGTGTTGAATTTCTACAACACGGGGCGGCTGCACGTCATGGCAGAGCTCTGCATCTTCTCCTTCAGCCAGGAGATTGAGTACTGGGGCATCAACGAGTTCTTCATCGACTCCTGTTGTAGCAGCGCCTACCACTGCAGGAAAATGGAACCAGACCGGGAGGACTGGGATGACCGGAGCGAAGAAGGGAGCACCACTTCATCTTTTGACGAGCTGTTGGAGTTTTACAGCGACGCCACCAAGTTTGACAAGCAGCTACTGGGGAGCGCACGGAGGCGCGTCTGGCTCATGCTGGATAACCCCGGCTACTCCGTGGCCAGCCGCATCATCAGCATCCTGTCTATCCTGGTTGTGCTGGGCTCTATCGCCACTATGTGCATGAACAGCATGAGCGAGTTCAGCCTGTTGGACAGCGAGGGGCAGCCCACGGAGGACCCCCGCTTCGAAATGGTGGAGCACTTCGGCATCGGCTGGTTCACTTTGGAGTTGGTGGCCAGGTTCGTCGTGGCCCCGGACCTCCTGCATTTTTTCGAGCATCCGTTGAACGTGATAGACCTGGTGTCCATACTCCCGTTTTACCTGACGCTCGTAATCAATCTGGTGGCAGAAAGCAGCCCGGCGCTGGCCAACCTGGGACGCGTTGCGCAAGTGCTGAGGCTGATGCGTATTTTCCGCATCCTGAAGCTGGCCCGTCACTCCACGGGGCTGCGCTCCCTGGGGGCCACCCTCAGGAACAGCTACAAAGAAGTGGGCCTGCTGCTTCTCTACCTCGCCGTTGGGGTGTCGTTTTTTTCCGTGATGGCCTACACCGTGGAGAAAGAGGACAGCGAGGATCTCTCCACCATCCCGGCGTGCTGGTGGTGGGCCACCGTCAGCATGACCACCGTCGGGTATGGAGACGTGGTGCCGGTGTCCATAGCGGGCAAGCTGACCGCCTCGGCCTGCATCCTGGCCGGGATCTTAGTGGTTGTGCTCCCGATTACGCTCATTTTCAATAAATTCTCCCTCTTCTACAAGAGACAAAAACAGCTGGAAATCGCCATGAGGAGCTGTGATTTCGACGAGGGGATAAAAGAGATGCCCTCGGTCAACCTGAGGAACTATTATGCGCACAAAGTCAAATCCCTCATGGCGAGCTTGTCAAACATGAGCCGGAGTTCACCAAGTGAACATAGCCTAAACGAATCAATAAACTGAGAGAGTTTCACTGGGTCAAGCCCAGTCAGGAAGGGTGAGAGTGTTCGTTCATTGTGGCAAGTGGCTGCATGAGGAGCTGTCCAGGGTGCTGAAACGTCTGGACGAAAAGCCCACTTCCTTTCCACATGTATGACCGTCTGCCTGTCTGTAGCTCAGTGCAATAATGTGTTTATCTATGTGTCACAATGAGAAATCAGGCAAATGTATTGGGCAGCCTGAATATAATACTCCACTGTGCATTATTATGGCCATTTCACCTGATAGGCCACCTGTTCAGACAAAGAAATTTGATGACATAGGATTAAAGAGTTGTTTACAATTGTATTGACGTGTCACAAGTCGTAATAATGAAAGTGTAGTCTACCCTCCACTATACTTGTTGTGATAAACTATGTCTGAAGTAACTGTATCTCTCATGGAAGAGTGTTGATGTGATATTGTGGTGTTGCAACAAGAATGCTTCAGATGTGTGGTTGAACTATATTAAACAGCAAATATGTAACAGTGTTTCTCATTTTGTGCACTGTGTTGCTTTACTTGAAGGTTGCTGCATTTGTAAGTTTTAAGTGTATTATTGGTGGACTAAGTCCGTTATATTGATTGAGATACACTAATAACACATACACTGTAAGCTTGAGGGGAAAAAGAAGCATTTAAAGTAATGAGTGACACCATATCTAACGCTGTTTGACAGGCATGACGACAACCACTCAGAGCTGCCACGCTGAATACATTTATATTCACAGGATTTCATTTTTTAAGCTACATAACCATCTTGGTTGGCAAACACCAGTTGTTTGTTATCAATCAACAATCATTGCTAATAAACTGGCAGGTGTTTTGCAATTAAGTGCCAGCCACAGACATGGCCATGTGTCGTATCGGTAGGGAATGCATTAAATGTCAGACAAATGGTATGTATAGCACCGTTATTAGATCAAGAATAAAAGCATGGATCTTGAATCTTGACTAATCAATGAAAGCAGACTTGGATTGAATGAGCTTCATTCTCCCACTTAGATGTGGTGAAGCTTACCTGCCGCTCTTCCTGCTCTTGGTCAACAATGCAATGGACATCCCACTCACTGGCTGCAGCAGCAGTAGCAGGAAGTCAACGGAGAACACTCACTTAGTGGCATTGATTTCAGTTTTAAAGGATAAAGAGACATTTGATACAAATAGCCCACAGCTCTAAAAAATCAATCCTTTTGTCATCTCATATTTCTACACACTTAGCTACATTGATTTTAGTTTTTAAGACTAAAGAACAGTTTGTAATGAAGCCAGTTCTCAAAATGATTCCTTTGTACAGATTCTATGACTAGAGAGTACATCAAGACACAGCACAGTTGCAGTTCAAGTCAAACATTTGTAGCTGAATCTTTTCATTAAGACAGTTGTGACTGAAAAAAAAAAGTTAACTTTCCCCCCCAGGTTACAGATAATTCATTTTATTTACTCACATTTATTCACATTTCAATGACTTGAGCGATCAAACTAATCTGCTTAGTTGAGATTTGAATTGAAATAGTCTCTGGAATAATACGTGCAGCAAGGCAGAGGAATCCCAGGTATTAGTTCCCATAACTAATACGTTTGAGCACATAAAATCAAAGGCAATAACCCAGCAGCTCCCAGGTGGTCCCCAGACAAATTAAGATTAGTTTAATTTCACTATGATTTGGAGGTTAGCACTAGGAAAATGTATAATAATGACAATTTTGATCAACCAAAACTCTTCTCAGATTGGGGGTCCATGAGACAAAACCTTTACCAAGCGGGTCTGTGGTCTAGATTATTTCTACTTGAGGGTCCTTGACATGAAAAAGTTTGGGAGCCCTATAGCTTCCTAAGATGGGAGGGAAAACATGACTGAATTAACTTTCTGCAACGTGCATTTGGAGTTAACTATATCACTCTGGTGTGTCTGAGTGTTGATTCTTTCAAGAGAAGGTGCATCACAGAGGTAGTTTTAATGTAGGTCAGCAACAAATTCACGCTCACTTGAGATTCACATATTTCGACTATTTCTGGTTACCTCACTTGAAATAATCTTTACCCTCAGTGGCCAATTATATCAGTCACCTTTAGTTTACTTGTCAATCTTTAAAGATATTGGGAGCGACTCCAAATTACCACTGCTCCAAAGTAGCACAGAAAAGAGCAAAGGAATTCAATAAGACAGCGGACATTTCAACATCCCAACGAGGGCATAACACAAAAGAACAGTAGTCAATCTGAGAGCGAGAGAGAAATAACTACAGAAAACTATTGGAACTCATTTGTTCATACTCTTTCTGCACTGTACCAAAATGATTTCAACCAATAAAAAGGATTTAAGAAAATCACATGACATGGGTGAAAAACTGTAGCTGCAGGATATAACAAGATTCAAACATTTAGCCAATGTCATCCAAAAGTCAAAAAGCTGAGGTAAGACAGACAGTTGTAAGACAGACCAGCTTTGCGTGTGTGTGTGTGTAGGTCACCGTGACTCCTGAGGAGGAAGATGGAGATGTCTGGCCCCTCCGCTGCCTCCCCATGGCTCACCTGTATCATTACCCTCCGAGTGCGGTGATGGATGTAAGGAAGGGCCCGGGCCTCCCTGGCACACAGCTGAACACAGATGGCAGATAGTCTATCAAGTCATTAGAGGAAGGCAATGGCAAATGTCTGTTTCCCCCCTTCATATCAGCAACCAGCGCAGCTTGAATCCCCAGTCCAATGATCTCCTTTGATCATAAAAAGTTCAGGAACATCAAAAAGATTATCATTACTTGTGACCCAGCATGGAGAAACAGGCACATTGTGGAAGACTGTTACAGCTCTTTGCATTCAGTGCTTGAAAATGATGTGCTCCATAATCAGGGTTGATCAATTGTTTAATTGGAATTATTAATTATCCAATCAAAACAGAAGTGGGTCTCACGTAAAGTTAAACGAGCTTACTATTGAGTAGTACTGAGCTACTTCAGTGGTGACAGAAAGAAGGAACTAAATGTTCCCGTGGTGTATGTACATTTGTGTGTGTGTGTGTGTGTGTGTGTGTGCGTGTGCAAGCATACCAGACAGTGTGTCTAATGGTGAACCTATTCAAGC
>OOFE01036202.1:14850-32918 GCA_900323365.1 Monocentris japonica | reverse complement strand
ACTGAATCTATGATCTATGATCTATGGACACACACACACACCCACACACACACACGTTCCTACATACCACAGTAGGTTTATGCTACTCTGTGTACTGCTCATCAAACCTAAGGTTGACATCAAAAATTTCTAGCAAGGTATTTAATGCAACCTGTTTCTGCACTGTGAAATACATGACACATTTTTTTGTATACTGTGCACAAAGTGCCATTACTTTCTGTTCTTTCTGAACTCTTGCTACATCTAAAATTAGTCTTCATTCTCACGTAAGCCTGGTGGGCAGTGTCAAAGCAACAGATAAAAAAGATGCCTAACAATTAACATCTGACCTACAAGCTTCTTCCCAACTTTTTTCCCACATCAATGACAAGCACACTCATCTCACTCATGATGGTGTCCTGTGTCTCTCTGTGTGGGGGTAAATTAAGCACTCAGTGGTAGCATGTGCAAAGTAACTGAGAGAGACAGAGAGTGGGTATGTGAGAAAAAGAGAGAAAGGAGGAAAGAGTAAATGTGTGAGAGAGTAACAGAGAGACGTGTAGGACAAAGCAAGTGAGAGAGAAAGAACATAAGTGAGAGAGAGTAAGAGAGAGAGATGAAATCTATAATGCAGATGTGTCCCAGCCAAGCATATAATCTCAGTGTGAACCACTCTCTGTTCCCTTGCGTGTTTCTTCTAGGGATGTTCCCTCTCACTGCCTGGCACTACCTAGCCCAGCGGTTGGTCTCAGCCGACTTCCACTGATATTCATAGCTTTCAACTCATATCTGCTTCTTTGTATTTTTTTCTTTTCAATGACTGTTTCATTGTAAACTTCATGAGAGAGATCCTATTGTAGCATGAAGCAGTGTACAGCACTGTATACTGCTCTGAAGTCTATACCAGCACAAAAGAATATCCCCGCTGTTCAGTAACTGTTCCACATCTTTAACACAATTATCATCTTCCTGAGGCTGGCTGTGTAGATGCCACAGAGAATAAGGCTTCTGGCTCTGTCTTCTGGTAATTTGCTATAGGGTGGCCACAAGCCTGACCCCCAAACAGAGGACACTTTTATGGGATGTGAGATGGCCCGAGGTTTGCCACTGTGGTTGTGAAACCGCTATGGATGTATGAAAAAGAAGCCCTTAAAGCCCAGTACTGTGAGCTATGACCTAGGAAATTGGTTAACTCTTTTAAACAAATTAATTATGAGATTTTTATTTTGTTCTCCTGTTCAAGTGTTCTTTTGTTCAAGTGCCTTGGGTACCTTGAAAGGTGCTTAAATTAAAGTTATTATTATTATTATTATTATTATTATTATTACATTTGCACCAATAATGCACAAGTTCAGACAGAAGTTCAGTGTCAGACAAATAGCCGTATGTTAACAGGCTGAACCAGATGGACAGGGCACTCAAAAACTGTCTGGCCTAATGCCAGATGTCTGGTCACCCTATACTGGTGTGTTCACCTTAGATACCAATATTTAAGTTAGAATTGGTTTCTTGTTTTTTTTTTTTTAACTCTTTATGGCACCAATCTGATTTTTCACAGCAACACAAACATTGAGAAAACACATAGAATCAGAATTTCCGTGTTTAGACAACAATGATGAACCCCCTTTCACAGACAGTTCCCGTGTAGTTGTGGTTTACTTTGCAGTCAGTTGAAGTGACAGACTGCAGGGAGTAATTCCTTGCTATGGTATAAAAACAGCAAGTTCAGGCCAGATCAGCAACATAGTGGTAGTGGGAGACCGCAGGGCTGATCTCTGTCTGCCACTTCAATGAGCCAAGTGTTTTTGTGGGGAGCATGCTCTGCGAGGTGCACTTTTCACTGACAGGACTAGGCATAACATGAGAGATCCACATCTCCCCCTGTTGAGGGAAAAGCATACTGCTTGTTAAATCTCTGTGTGTTATACGACCATCTTTGTTTGATGCAGGTGATACTGTGTGACTGGTGACCTCACAGAGACCCCTGAGAGAAGTTATAAGTCATGTGTAATGCTTTTCATGTTACATCATTTGACGTGACCGGACACTTTTACCAAAATGACATACAATACCTTGAGTGCATTTTAGATTTAGTATGGGTGGCCTCAGTGAATTTTTAACCGGAACACTTGCAGTGTAAGCACCTCCCATTTAACCATTGAGCTATAAATGACCACAAGACACTATATTGGGGTCCAAAAGTCTGAGTCCACTACCAAGAACTGTTTCCTTTCGTCATTTATCAAAAACAAATAAAAGATTTTAGTCAGTTGATACGTCTTATTCAAGAACACATTATGTTGGACTGATACAAATTAAAATGTTTAGATCTTGTATTAAGTTGAAATATATCTGAATATCTTGTTCACACACCATTTGGTAAGGTTCTCTCAAATTGTATTTCTTACATGTATGCTCCTACATTACATTACATTACGGTCATTTAGCAGATGCTTTTATCCAAAGCGACTTACAATAAGTGCATTCAACATAGGTAGGCAAGAGAACTAGAGAACTTTTGGACCCCTGCTCTGCTCCTGTTTTGTAGCTGACCCTGTGCTGATCTCCCTGTGAAGGTGAACAAGTGAAAACATTTCCCTCTGGGGATCAGTAAATTATCACATCACATTATACTGTTTTGGAAGGGTGCCAATCAACGCTAAATGCAGTTGTGATGCATTCATTGGAGCTAATCTGAAATGGCCTGTTAAAAATGTAATAACTTTAAATCTAACTGCATTTTGAGAGAGCTGTCATTAAACATCACTGACCACAAAATTTGAATTTTATAACAGGGCCTGAATCTGAGATGATATCCTTGTCTTCTACAGCTCAGTCAGATACAGAGATAAGATGTCTGAACCTCTGGATTTTAATGAAAATCCTTTCCTCTGTCTGTATCAGGGGGCATTTGCATGTCATATCTATGGACAAAACAAACAGGCTCAAGAAAGTGTTTGAAATGAATGTCTGAGTATCGTGTGTGTTTTGGTTTTATAACAGAAGTTAATCATAAAAGCCTCTGAGGAACTATGACTTCATCGTCATTATGCAGACTAGCGTTCTATGCTGCGGCCCAATAAGTCCATTGAGCACAAGATTTAACTCGCTGGCAGTAAGTTTCATTTGAAGGAGAAGACCATTAAGATAAGCCCATTGGAATCCTGGGTACTGTATGCTAACGATCTTGGACAGAGGTCAAAAGGAGAGAGAGAGAGAGAGAGAGAGAGAGAGAGGGAGACAGAGAGAGAGAGAGAGAGAGAGAATGAAAGATAAAGTTTGAATATGCATGCTTACACGTAGCATTTGGTTGGATATAAAGGTTTCTTTCATTTTCCATTTTTGTTTTTGTACAGTAGGTGCACAATTTGAAGTTGAGATGAGTTTGTGTAATTGTACATTAAAATGATAGCGCCCATGCATTCAGTACTATGAGTCACATAGCACTGAAGTTACAACAACACACATACCTAAAAGAAAAAACACACACACACACACACATTCACTCATGCACTCATCTTCATGCTCACACACACACAGTCATGTAATGTAAACCAGCCTGTGGTGATACACTAGCATTGCTATTTCATTTTCAGTCAATGGTAAATTCTCCCTTAAGTCATATTTTATTGTCAGCTCCTATTTATAATAAAAACCAGTGGACAAGTACACCCTGTGCAGATCCATTTGATCTGTCTGGCACACACTGAAAGGAATGCATATATAGAAAACGTGCTATAAATCAGTAATCAGCAGAATGCAAATGCATAGCTGTTACAGTGTGCTTATGCTGCATTTCCATATCAAAAGTTGTGATCAATTCAGTAGCCTTGTCGAAAATGCCAACTTTTTATGGTGTATGTGTGTGTGTGTAATATTCAGATTCTCTGTGAATTATAATTGAATTCAGTGCATGCAAATAATTTATTTAGCATGTGTATGCTTCAGTGTTTTTGTCCATGTCCAGACATATACAAAGGCTGTGACCTTCTCTATAAATACATCTCTCGCACATGCACAAACTATCGTGTCAATGCTCAACAACTGCTCTGAGAACTAAACAGTGTGTAAACACTCATGAGAGGGTTGTGTGTGTTGTGTACATCATTGACACTTGGACCAGTCGCCTTTCAACATAACAAGGTGAGGAGCAAAGGCACCGCTCCACTCTACTCTCCTGCCGAGTGCCATGGTCCCCTGCAGGACTCCCCCTTCATCAAATCAAGCATTTTCAATGGCAATTAATATTAGAGCATACAAATTGCCCAGGAGAGCAAAATGACATTCCCTTGATAAAGCCCTGGCTCTCACTCTATCTCTTCTCCCTGTACCTCCTTTCCTCGAGGGAGAGTTAGACCCCGAGAGTGCACTGCTTAAGGTAGTAGGAGTGGATGGTTGGCTTGTTAGCTGTGGCCTTTCTCCATTTCCCTGCTTCCATGGAGGTTCTGGATAGGTGCTGCACTCAAAGCATTGGTTTTCATCCAGGCAGGTTCTGTGAGAAAACAGAACGTGCCTATCTGTAGTCCCTCTTTTACTTACGGTATTGTGCTGTGAGGTTAAAAATGGTACCTAGATGATGTAGATATTTGCAGGAGTTACTATTTGTTACTATTAATGTTTTGTCCCAGAACTTATTGCACACTCAGCTGTCCTGCGGGATCCATCTTTGAATTGCCCATGTCTGAGGTTTCTTCCATTATTATTATTATTATTTTTTTTTTTTCCCATTAAGTTGTATTTTAGGTATTGTTGTAAATTGTTTTATTTTGTGTAATGCACTTTGTAACATTTGTTTTTTAAAGGTGTTATATAAATAAAGTTTATTATTATTATTATTATAAAATCAAGAATGACTAAAATAGAGCAATCGCCATCATCGGCAGTAAGTAGCAGAGCATAAGGGACTTTGAGAAGTGCAGTCTTGGTGCTGTTGAGGGCTCTTAAACAAGATTGAAATTTCAAAGATGCTGTTATTATTCATAAATGCAATTAGCTAAGAAGAACTTTCTCTAAAACCTTGGATTAAGAGAACAGTTTAGAAATAGGTCTAAATTGTTAGAACAAGAGGATCTGAAGTGAGTTTCTTTAAAAGAGGCTGGGCCACAGCATAACAATACAAGCATAGCAGAGCAAAGAGGCAGGGAAAGAGCCAGTAGACAGGGAACTAAGAAATAAAATATCTGGCCCAACTGAACCACGGACCTCATTTTGAAACTTTGTTGGGATGATATCAAGGGGGCAGGAGGAGGATTTCTTAAGAGAAATAGTTTCCTCTAAAACCAACAGAGTCATGGATTGAAAACAGGTCAGTGTTCAGGGAGGACATTGAGGCATGAGAAGCAGGGGAAATCTGGAGCCTGATATCTTCTACCTTTTTAGCAAAATAATTTAGGAACTACTCACATTTTTCAGGGCAGGCTTCATTGTTTTGGCTGGAGGGGGCGCTGATGACAATTACATTGGATCCTGGAATTGTGGGAGTTCTTCACAAAAAGATCAGAAAGCTGATTGTGCATGCTTAACTGCCTTTCTTTAGATATGACATTTTGAAGAATGTCCAGACAGATTTGTAGTTTGTTTGCTTTCCAAATATCATGATGGAGGGAGAGTTTCTATTGAAATCATCAACTAACCTGTCAGTGGAACAACACAGTCTCTCAGAAGCAGAATGGTTATTAACAGCCATGAGAATCACAGAATCTGTTTGCAGAGTTTGAGTTGAAGATGAAGATGAAATAATTAAATCTTTGTTCGATAAAGACCTGGCATTCAACAAACAAAATGAAGAGGAAGAAGAGGAGCAAAACTAAGTCCAAGACTAAATTCTTACTGACAGGTAACAGTTATGAAATGTATAATATACTGTACATATATCGATATATTTCTGTGTGAGCATACAATGCATGTTTGTGTGAGTGTTTCATGTATGCACGTCAGAGTGTTTCATACCTGTATGTGAGAGTATTAAATATATCTGTATGTGTGAACAGCAAAGTTTGAATGACAGTATGTCCTACGCAGCCTCTCATATAAACCCCTGGGTTTTGTCATACACAGACATGGACAGAAACCCATGCACACATGCAATGCAAGCATATATGGAGGCACACACACACACACACACACACATTCACTCACACATACAGAAAACACACACAGACAAGCCCTTTATCACAGACAAGCCTCAATGCACTCTGTAAACGCTGCTTGCCCAAACTCGGCATCTATTGCACGCCTGACCGTCCTGGTAGGGGGATCCCCCTCTGAGTAGCCCCACCCAAGGTTTCTTCCATTTTTTCATAAAAAATTTTGTGGTTTTTCCTTGTCCTTCGTGAGGGTCCAAGGCTGGGGGATGTCATCTACTAACCATTTATTGTTTTCACACTTTGGGCACTGTGAAACCCTTTGAGACTGTAATGGTTATTAAGGGCTATACAAATAAAATAATATTTGAAATGTGATTTGAAAGGACTTTACAGGCCTACTAGGACAGGCTAATAGACAGTTAAATGTATGACTTTCAATTATCAGTTGTCAATCAATCATGACAAATAAGATGTCAGAACAATGAATTAATTCTAATTACACACACATACATACATACACACACACACACACACATGCACACGCTTACACGCATCTTTAAGCAAAAGTAACAAATTGTCAACTTGTTACCACACACTGATGCATGCATGCACACACGCACGTGCGTGCACGCATACCCGCATGCGTCCCTGAGCAAAAGTAACAAACTGTCCTCCTCCTGCCCTTTCCTCAGAGTTTTCCCTCTCCGAGCAATTAGATCTTTTTCCTGCAGTGCTGGAGTCCTCGTCATTAAGCCAGGGTTTTAATTGATCATGACGTCATGGGCCATTGAAGTTGACATTATCAGAAGTGGCTTAAGCAGCATGTTGGGGAATGAAATGGATTCAGTGTTCATTATAAAGGGACATGAAGTCAGCAAGCATGATCAATCAGCAAAGAATCTAGGTTAAAGATATTCTACAAGTAGTTTCAGAAGGAAGTAATTGGCCTTGCGCTCACTGTAGCTTAACAATGGTTTTGACTTTTGTGGTTTTGGGAAAAGCTCAACATTTGACTTGTCAAATGGTAATTTTATATCATTCTTAGCGTTTGTTTTAACTGACTAGGATTCTAGATGATGGGGCGTACCACATCTGGACAATTCAGATAACGTCATTTCTGTCAAGAGAAATGCATTAAATTGACTTTTAAACAAACTTCCTGACACTCATTGTATTATCCATTGTGGTAAATCCCACCCCTCTGGTACTTGGAGCATTGTGAAACAAATGCTTAGAATTATTAGCAACTACCATTTGACTCTGGTCTTACATCAGAAGTAGTATAGCAGTTAACTACTTCTCTCAAGAAAGCAAAAAGAGATGGATGCAACTTAAAAATGTTGACTAGTTTCCTTTCCTTACCCCATTTCTAGGTGCACAGGCATAACACAATTACATGTATTGTAGTCTGACGTCAAAGCTGCACTACGCAAGTGGCAGAAAAAAATAAGTGTTTGAATTTTTTGAGTGTTTTTTGAAAAGTTTTGAGTGGCTAGGGTGACTGTTTTTTGGCAGCAGTAAACTGCATACTCCTTGGACTTAAATTCCTTCTTTTTAGTGATTAATGGGGGTGGAGGTAAATGAAAAAACAAACATCTTTTCAAAGCAGATTCAACTATTGTTGGTAAGTCCAGCCTTCTCTCGGTGGAGCACTCGCTCACTGAGAAATTTTAGATTTGTCACTTCCTGTCATTTTCTGCCAGCGATCATGTCCAGCACCTTTTCTGGGCAAATAAGGCATATCTACAGGGCCTCAATTAGCAGGGATGGGATGCGCTTCTCTGTTGCAGCCCCAAATTTGTAATTGGATTGATAAGACGGGTATTTTTACATAAAAATGTATCCAAGCAGTTTTATGTTACAGTTCAGCTCTTGTAGGACTTGCCTGTAAACACCGTAACATATTGTGTAATCCTCTTGCTATTTACTTCCACCAATTGCACTCTTCTTTTCTCTCAGAGTCTCCTTCACACTAAATCCGCAGTAATACCAGCCTGTATCGGCAGCCAGGTCCCACAGGGGCACTGCAGTGCACTACCTTGAGATGTCAGCAGAGCCAGCCACGTTGGCATTGATCTCTGGGTAATCTTTTGCCTCCCCTGGGCATCCAAGCATCATCTGACTAAGAATGATTAAAGAGTCCCTCAAGCCACCCTTCAACCCCCCAACTCCCCAACCCCCCAACCGCTCTGACCGGCCCCTTTTACTCTCATCATCATCATCAGCAGCAGCAGCAGCAGCAGCAGTAGCAGCAGCAACAGCATCACTACACATCAGTAATGACACTGCCCTGTGGTCTCTCCTCCCTCAGATCCTCATTGTTAAGGACAACACAGGCCTGTGGATATCTACATCATCTGAATAACAATGACTGTTTCACTATTTCGCCATAAGAGTAACGCAGTCATCATCATTATTCAAATCCATCTATCTAGACGTTACTTTTGCCATTGTGGTCACCATCATCATTACTCCGATTAGGTAACTGTATAAATATGTGTAAAACCCAGCTGTACCTCTATCTCTATGCAGTATCACTTCAGCAGCATCATACTCTGCACTGTACCTTGTTAAGGTTATAGCCATGCTGAAATTAGTATCTTCATCTTTAATGACTCTATCTTGGTTTCTCATCCCTATTTATGAGAGTATCCCTTTATTAGAACCACTTGACAAACTATTCTAAACTACCCTCATCATCACAGGTGGAAAAAAAGTGTTGAACTATTTTACTCAAGCCGAATTATTTAGTCTCTTTGTGGAGTACCACAAAAATGTAGGTAAAAATAATAAATAAAAGAATAGCTTATTAAAAGTGGAGTACTTCCAAGTTACATTCAAAGAAAAATCATCAAGATTTCTTGGCAGGTTCCAAAACTGTCCCTCCAAAAAATAATAGGCAAACCATTTTGGCTTGGTCGTTCCGACTGATATATTTGTACTTGTTTGCTTATATATGTAATATCGACAAATATCAAATTTGGGCAACAAAGTCTAAAATGTCTAAAAATATTTTATTAAATTAAATATTAAATATTTGTAAATGTCTTATGTGGAAAAAAAACTCATGGAAAACAGCATACAAAGTAATGTTACTCGAAAAATGACAGTAACTGTGTACAGTAACTGGCAGCTGTAATTGCTACTTTCTATCTCAATCCACAGATGTTCCTATGTGATGGACAGACAGGCAATAGAGTTAATAATTGGGAAGCCACTGGGAGAGACAACCTATAAAGTTTGGTAATAAAGATTTGTGTTACATTCAAAGAAAGATCATCTATCTTCTGACCGAGCAATAGATTATTCTGAACACCTTTTAGATGGTGTGGACATATCAGTTGTGTCTAAAAGTGTGTCTAAAAGAAAATGCCAACACCGGTTTGATTTGTTTTCTTTATAGGTTGAATATTACTTCCGCAAATACATAGTATTTCTTTACAAATATTGTAAGAAAATGAAAACACAGTTAACAGACTTCTCTCCATTTAATAAATATGATTGTAAATGCATAAAACAATTACACACAGCACAGTTGAGGTCAAACAAAAAACATTGTAACACCTTACTGTCTGTTCTTATACAAAAGCTGTACAGTAATAAAACTCTTTTTTATCATTATTAATATTTCTCTACAAAAATAATCTTGCTAACTGTATGGGGAGGAGGAGATAGAGAGAAAGAGAGAGGGAGAGAGAGAGGGAGTGTGGCTCAAAGCTACTCTACAGGTTGATATTTTCTCTCACACCCTGTGCTGTCACATCATAGCACAGCACATCCTAACCAGGAGGCCAAAGATCCTTCTTGTTAGCAGAACTTCCTGACAGTTCAACCTGTCCTCCTCCTTGTCACCTTACTGAGGAACTCATAGGCAGAAGGTGTTTTTATTATGAAGTACTTTCTAACCCCCTGATCTTGTCTGTTCAGAATCGTTTCATGTCCCCTAGAGTTAAGGTTAGGATTAGTGCGCCACTTTTTCTGACCCTAGATCTGTGGTTATAGGGTATGTCTACCTCAAGCTGTTGAGATTTGAGCCAGGTAAAGATAGGCGGGAGCTCTTTCATTAAATAGTTCCTGAAATTTGAATTAAATTCTCTCTCTGTACATAAGTTTACATCCTTGTGGTTGCAAAACTTGTAAAAGAAATCTATATCCTTACATTTCCTTGTGTGTATACCATATTAATAACTGATTGGGAGTCAAATTACTGTTGTATTGCTAAGTTTCCCAGACATTTCATTGATGCTGTTGATATACAAACATTCAACCACCATTATAAGTGAAATTTCCCTTACCATACTATTGGACAGTAGAAATCAACTGATAGCAAGGTGGGACTACTGTCCTGCAATCTTAGATGATACAATGAAGGTACAATGAAGATGAAGATGGAAGCAGATTCGTTCTCAAAAATCATCTTAGCATGCAGCTTTAAAATATACGTTTCCTTTTAAACAGACATATAGCCGTTTATTACAACTTAGACAGAAAAAAGTCAATTAGTTATTATTATTCCCTGATTAATTAATCAGTGAATCCACCCTGTACCAGGTCATATCTCTTAGCAAAGGGCACACTTAAGTGTCTAATCATGAATGGATGTTCTGTATTTTCCTGGATTACATTCGATGGTGTGTGTATATGTGTGTGTATGTGCACGTGTGTGCATGTTACGATCACCTGTGGTAATTTCTGTACAGCTATGACTGAGCAATGGTAGATGGTAGATCTTCACAAAGTAACAAGAAAAAAAAATCAAATAAAAAAGTTCCTTCAGAAGATTTGAGAGTTCTCAATCAAGCATTTACATCTGTCAGATTTTGAAAACAAAATACCACAGGGCTTGGCTATCCTCTGAACAAGGTAACCATCCATGTAGCCTGGTAGCATCTGCGCTCTATTTCTCCTGCTCCTACAGAGCACTCTAATGAGCTGGGATGAAGGCGGGTGCTACTAGAGAGTGGGTCAGGACATTAGCCTAAATGTGTCACCAACCTTAGCCAGCCTTGAGCTTGACTGGCTGCATTAAGTATTCAATAAGTCAACCTCTCTTTTCTATCCAATAGAATACCCTAATGCGTCACATCCCCAAAACGCACTGTTCCATTTCTCTTAACTTCTCCTTGTCTCTGTCTCTCTCTTTCGCATATGCTCTTTGGATCCTCCCACAAAGTGTCTGCATCCCATTAAAAGTGTCACCTAAAATTTGGGCCTGCATGAATTGTACTCTGCCTTGGGTAGGGATGTTGGCTGTGATTGGAGTGTGGCTGAGGAAGACTTTTGGACTATGTTGCTCTCTGAGATAGTCCTCCTGTATCTCCTAATTTCTTCTGTTATGTCCAATGTGTGTAACGCCTGACGATATTTGGGAATCACTTTCAGTCCTAAGGTACAGTGTAGCACCTTGGCCATCAAATGGTCTATTACTTTGAAACACAGAACATTTTACAAACTGCTACGTATCATTAAACAGTACTAGAAGCAATAGATTAACAGCAAAATTTAAAGGAATTAAGAAAACCAAACCCTGTATCTGTTTCAGTTCTTAAATTAAAAGCAGAATAAAAGGAAACATTTCAGTAGAAAATGTGTATTGTGCCATAATCAGCTTTCCAAGAGACAATGAACCAAAATAAAAGTACAATTCATATTTTATAACAGTATTTCTGTTTAGTATGACATTTGTTATTAAAATACACACATTTCTAACATAGACATTCATGATTTACAAAATAAATGTGTATTTCATTTCAATAACATACTTCAGAAAAGTATATTCCTATGAATAAATAATACACTACTGCTGTTAGCATCATAGAACAGCAAACCAATCTCATCAAGATATGTAAGCAAAACCAAAACAATGTTGCTTATTACATTTTTTTTCCCTCTATAGTACATGCTGGCTCTTTCTCTCTAGATTATGTATTTGACTTGTATAAATAAATTAAATCAAAAATGTTTCATTTATTGGACGCATGTAAAAAAGAAAAAGAAAAAAGAAAAACCTGTACACAGTTTCTTCTGGTTTTCACAGAGCACAGTATGTGTCAGCAAGGTCCAACATGCACAGGTATAAAGCTCAAAACCATTCTGTCCAAAATGGTAAAAAATCCATGACACAGCTGGACTGGTCATCCAGTCCAGAGTTTAGACATTGATGTATGTGGGGAGTTCTGTTGAGAATTTCACATGTACTTGAGGTTTCATACATCCTGGAGAAAAATAGAGACAGAAAGAAATGGGTGTGAGAGGATATTTTGAGTAGCAAAGTTGTCACATTACAGTAAGCGATTATTTAAACCTTTATTTTACCAGATAGGTTAATTAAAAAAAAATAAATTAACAGCCAGGAAAAATAACCTTTTGAGTGGGGCATGTTTACAAGGGCAGATTTGGATTCAAATAAATACCAGATGAGACAGGACATCAGTCAGATAAGAGGAGCAGCAGATAACAGAAAAGAGAAACAGAACAAAAGCAGATAGTGAGCATGTACCAATACGTTTTCATCTGCATTCATGGTTTTGCAATATTAAAAGCCAAAATTTCCGTATTCCATAGAGTAACAAAAATAAAACCTAATTTCCTTTCCATCTTTAACCGCTTCAATAAAAACAAATTCAGACCTTAGAATCCCAAGGTCATGGAATTGCAGAAACAACAGCAGTACAACAAGCCAGACCCAGTTAGTGTGTTAAAACAACTAATGTGCAAAGAAACGAGCACAAGCAAATACATAATCAAGACAAATTTTAAAGTGAAAAAAGGGGGATAGCATCCAGGAGTTATTACTGGGAGGCAACTGTAGTTTTCAAAACGTCCATCATACTCATTTCGCTTTAGCCTTCGCTCAACCCTTGATTGGACTGAACCCATTTAACTTCTAAGAAACACAGGATAAGAAACAGGATGAGTTTCATGAAGCAACCAGTACATGATAACAATGGTATGAAACATGACAATCAATGGAACAAAAATAAAATGCCAGCCAGTGACAAAAGTCAAATCAAAGTGAATTGTTACCGATGGGCCGTGTGTTAAACTCTGTGTCCAGAATCTCCAAAGAAGTCACCATGTCCCGTTGTGAGTTGGGCGTGTTCTCCGTTGGACTTAATGGACTCATCATTTCTTGTTCTTTTTCATTCTGCATCTGCGCATAGACGTTGAGGCCTGGGATCTTCCTTGAGGAAAGATTTACAATGAAAAAAACGAGAGCAAGGACACAACCTGAGGCCCAGAGGATTGATACACTACGTACACCCATCTAATTATTTGTATCTGCAACCAGTCAATATTCCTTGTTTGCTTAATTGCTTTGTTTCTATGTATTTTGACAATATATGTGAGCATATTTGCATGCAAATCAGCATTGACTATGGAAAGTAATAAGGTCTGTAAGTTTGAATGCTTATTAACTCTGTTTTTCTATAGATCTTGATGACTCTGTGCCCTTTTCTCTTGGAACTGCACCTTGGTGAAGAGAAATAATTTAACATTTCAGAAAGGTCAACTGCCCACCTTCAAAGGGCTTAATATTGATAATGGCTGAAGGCTGATTGACATTTCCTTCACGAAGAATGACCCGACAAAAGAAGTTCAACAGAATCCTTGCAGAAGTGTGCGAAAGCCAATTTTCCGCTGAGAAGCTGTGGGTTTAGGTGTAAACGTTTGACTGACAGCAATCAACCATCACTATAGCCATGCCTGCGGCTTTGTTTACTGAGCTGTCAGGATCTCTCCCACATGGTTAGACACCTTTCACCACCTTCATATCAGATACAGTATAATGGCTATATAAACATGACATGTCATGAATACTTTACCTTTTGAATTTGTAGATGACAAATACAGCTAAACCCACAACCACTACTGATAGTAGCATTAGCATGGCGGAGCCACTGTGGTTCTCACTGGTGTCCACAAGGGGCGCTGCAGAGACAGGAAGACAAGAGTCACAAAGCCTAAATTAAACAAAACATGTATTTCCACCCAGTTAAATCATGCATTGAGCAGTCAAGAAAATTGACGCCTATGTAAAGGAGTATATGATTTCATTTAATACAGTAGTATTGACTTCTCTTACTCTTTATCTTATAAGCCCCTTAGGACAGTAGCAGCATCCCCAATAGGAAGAGGCACACATACTTGTAACGATGCTCACTCTCTGAATGTCTCTGTGTAGCTACATGGTGGGGAGCCAATCACACACAGGGTTGGGATTGTTAGTTGACGGGGCAATAAAAACAAAAAACACCTGACTATCCACTACATCTAGGTCTGTCTAGCTCAATGTTATGTTCCACTGGATGTATATAGGCCTTCCTAGTTAGCTCTAAACAAACTGTACTGCAGCTGTAGTTGTAGAAGCATGGTGCTTACCTGCTGATAGGTGTGCTGCGTACACTGTAACTTGGACCCCAGGCCGCAAAGTAAACTGGACAAGGTTTTGATTCAAGGCACTGAGCAAAACCTCAGAGAGCTGTTGGGGCAGAGAGTGAGACAGCACGTAAACAGCTTTTAACATAATATCATACTGTAAAAAACAATATATAATATACAATATAACCCAAATCTCTCTGTACTTTTGACTCATCACATTTATTAACCTTGTACTGACATTTCAAAGCAAATTTGTTTGTAGTCCTTTTTGCAGATAATCATCCATTTTCCAATGTCAGAAATAATTGTCCAACTATCTTCTGCCCTTGATGGCACTTCCTAGTGTGTTCTTGATTAAACACATGCTTAATCAGTTTGTGAGTGATTGCCACAGTAAGTAGCCATGCCCTGATGAAACCTCATTTGATATTGTGCTTCCACCATCAACCCCATTTTGAGGTGATCTGTTTATGTGAGAATCTTTGTGTGCAGGACCTTTCCACTGTGATACATAATGCATGCGATAAAACCTTGCTTGATCTCTGCTTTTCAGAGTGGCAAGTAACCTTCTGCTCAAAGAAGATCCAACTTTGACATAAATCAAACAGATTATCCTGACCCAAAGGTCAAGCATAGAAAGCCAGAGTCCAATCATAATCTGTTTCCTCACATAGGTAGTCTTATTCATGCTTTTATAAATCTCTACCCTGAAGCCCTAATTACGATACTGAATCTAAACATGAGATGTGGTTTCTTTTTAAGTAAAAGCAGAACATAAAGCATATAGATTTTCCCTCCACCTAATCTGCATCCAAAAGCAGGAACAGAATTGCATAGAGGGGACATAAAAAGACACTGGCTAAACAAATTCCTCCATTTTCTCTCTCCGGATCTCATTTTTTTTCAATGCAAAGGCTTAATTTGTCTTATCTGCCTCATTTGCCAAATTAATTGTGATATGAGTAATTTCTGTAGTCCTTCATCCTTCCTTTATATTCCTAAATTTAGACTATGCAATGAATAATTACTTTTTCCAACTGTGTACCAGGGTCAGTAAATCTATTATACATTCTAATAAGCAGTCCACGCACTACACTTTCAAGATGCCATCCTTGAATGAAGATTTATTGCTGGCTTGTATAGGAGACGATCCTTCCATGGGATCAACCAGGTGTGACAGCGGAGGGAAAGGGAAATCAAATTGATTTCCTTCCCACTTCCCTTATGCCTGTGAAATAGTTCCTGCAGACAGTAGTTCTTACATTATTATCAGTCATTATCTATTATGTGAGCCTCAGAGCTAATTCAGTCCATCTTGATATGACTGTGATTTATTGGACTGATCAGCCATGACAATCTCTTTGTCTGGCTTTTTAGACTCGGGTCCCACACCCACAGGATGTGACTTCAGGGAGTTTAAAAGTTATTCCCTTTGATGACTTGTGAATACTTGTCAGGCTTATTGATGAGTCTATTGTTGAGATTCCTCAGGCGTGGTCTAGAATTAGACTTGTGTAAAATGCTGGACATGCTTCGGTGGACCAACATTGACATCTGTTGGAGGAAAGAGGAACTCAAGCCTGGGATTATTTTATAGGGGGCAATCACAGTTTATGCCACACGTAGAAAAAAAGAGGTCAGCCATGACAACCAAAACAACAAAATTTAACAATCTACCAACGCTTCACACCTGCACAAAGCTTGAAACAACATCAAGCATGGCCCTCATGGTAGCATTAGAATGAGAACAACATGGTGACATCCATCCACCCACTAAAATACTGCCTAGGTTTTGGAAAAAGGGATGGTTTTGTAGCAGATATAGCAGCAGATGATGATGAAAATGCACCCACCTGATCTAAATGAGCAGCACTCCTCTCTGGTTTCCCCTCAGTTAACTGTTTGTCTGGCAGAAGAAAAAACTCTGCTGCTGTGGGTAATCCTGGGAGGACAGTGACCAGAAGCTGATCTTCTCTCACGGCCGTGGCCTAAAGGGGACAAGAGGAAATGATGGAGAAAGGACTGTTTGGATGAAGGGATACATTCACACACACACCCAGACAATTCATCATCATCATGTAACTGAGTTTGATATGCATACATGTAGCCATCCTACTCCATCCTCTTCCTCAAAATGATTTTAGCTTAAGAGTTGAGTATATTTTGGTATCATTTTATATTTTGCGAGATTGTTTCAAAAAAGTATCCTTGTAATTGGATGTCTACTATTTTATGGACATTTCTCTGAAGAAAACTGAAGATGATCTAGTTCTATTATCATTGGCAGGTATTAATTCATAATACTTGACATATAAAATAATGCAAGTAATACACTAAAAAGGATATGTTTATCAATGTGTGTGCACCTGTCCCTATGCAATTAAACCAAATACAAACATAAAAGGTATTGAAGAAAAGTATCATTTTAGAAATGGTATCAAAATTGAAGCAGCGAAAAATCTGTGAAAATGTCCAAATAGTGGTCAAATTACTTCTTCATATGATTCAGAAAGTGAAGTCAGTCTTACACTGACAGGTCACAAAGCTCTGAGCTTCAAGCTTCCCATCAGGACACACATCAGGCATTAACTGAGATTTATTCATCCGTACACTTCTACGACCTTGTTACCACTGAACAAATATGGCCCTGAACCCATAGACCAAGCTATAGTCAAGCTCAGTGTGACAGGCTGGGTGGGAGCCACTCAAATTAGAATGTTCTTGGACTGTTTTTTTCCCTCTCCTTTCCTTGCCTTGTCATTTATCATCATAAAAGTCAGATTCATGTCTCAAAGAACCCGGGGTCATGCTCCATTCAGAGACTCTCCGAGGTCCAGTCAACCGACAACACTATATACCTGGGTAAAGGAAGGGTGCGCTGGATGTTCCATGAAAGAAATGAGAGCTAGTTACCTGGATCAGAGAGTTCTTGATGACTTGGCTCACGTCCAGCCTCCATTCTGCCACATCAGGGTTGTGGTCATCCAGATTTGATGAAAAGGCAAGCAGATGAGATCTGAAATAATCTGTGGTAAACAAAAAAAAGAGTCATATGATATTTTATTTTTCATCTGTCATTAAATGCAGAGTTCAGCCTTTTGATTCAGCTCATGTGGGTAGTATTCACTTTAAAAAAAAGAGAAAAAATAGAAATCTCATTAAAGTGGATCCTGCTGACATATCTTGTCAGTGTGTTTACAGAGCTGTAAAATCCCAGCAGTGTGGGAGTCATAGAGTTGACTCACCATGGACAGCGATGTTTTTTCTGTCCTGCAGAATAGTGTTCCCCGCAGACACCTGCACGGTGACTGTATTGATGCCTTCCCGGGAGAATGTACACGGCACACTTCCCTCTAGGGTGATTACCGGCTGGGGGGGACATAAAGACAGAGAGGAAAAGGAGGTGAGGGAGAGGGAGAGGAGGTTCCCAAGAGAGACCCTTATCAACGCCTGGTTAACATCTCACACTGCTGTTATTTACACTACAGAGGTGTCTCACACACACACACACACACACACACACACACACACACACACACACACACACACACTTTTGTTTTAATATACTCTCCACTACTTCTTGCCCTAACCCTGACCTAACCTTAACCTTGCTAGGTCAGA
>OOFE01036202.1:0-12974 GCA_900323365.1 Monocentris japonica | reverse complement strand
CACACACACATACAATTATGTCCAACACACACACACACACACACACACACACACACACACACACACACACACACACACACACACACAGTATCTCACATGTTACATGCAGGTACAGCATCATGCTCTCAGAGCCCAGGGTGTTTTCCCCAGTGGCGGTCACCCGGTAGATCCCCACTGCTTTGTAGATGTGTTTGATCCCATCCTCGATGGAGCTTATGTTGGAGTAGGTCAGAGCGTGTCCGTCACCGAAGTCCAGCGTGATGCTCGTCCTTGCCCCGTCGCCCTGCACAGGAGAAAGATGTTCATGAGAACTGTAGTTTTGCTTCACACTTTGTCCGTGTTGACACTGGAGGATAGAAACAATCAAAATTCCACAGACAACATAAAGCCATTGTGGTCCTATCTAGTTCAGTTCAGACACTTAAACTGCCAGGCTTAGGGCTTTGGTTGTCGCTGGGGTCATCCATGCTAAAATATATGCACTCATGATACTGTACGGTACTTTGGAGAGTGTCCACCAAAGGGCATATATAGTCAAGCAGTTGTTGTTCCCATTGCTATATGTGGCAGACTTCTTCCTGTATCCAGCACTGGCTGCAGCCAATTAAGGCAGACGGTTCCTTTTTAACTGTGTGTTTTACCTTAAATATAAAAGGAATGACAACAACTCTTTCAAAGTATTTAAATATGAATGATGTAATCACTCACAGTAATATAAAAAGCACCATGTTGCAAACAGGGACCAGTGTGCACTTGTTGTTTAGTTTATATTCATGAAAAATGACTATACTCTTGATATAACAGTCCACGGGGCTTATCAACGAGCATCCACAAAAAATGGCTCACCTCCTCCAGAAAGACGAGGAAGGTGACATTGGTGCCTAGCGTGGCTGTCAGCGTGCCCTCGCTGGTGACCAGGTGGAGACCTTTGGGTGCCTGGATGGGACACTGCTGCCTCCTGGCTGTGTACTCCGCAATGACTCCAGCTGTACAGTTATTAGAGACCACTTTCCTGTAGCTGAGGGAGGAAAAACACATATATACATATAGAGATACGCATGACTGTGCATATGCATACAAAAAGTTCTTACTATACCTGGGCCAAATACAGTAATTACTTTTATCCTGTTTGAAGTAAAGGTTGGGTGAGGTCTGCCACATAGGATAATGCAATGACTGTCAGAAAGTTTAGACTATTTGAAAATCAATATAGTTGTGAAGCTGACAACTTATCTCTCACTGTCTGCATTGCCCTAATGTAGGAAAGCTCATTCATGTGGTGCTCCATGTAGGTTAAAACACATCCTAAACTTTGGAAAAGGCAAAAGAGTCTAGTATGTTCTTTGTGTGTGATCAGTGTGTGTAAGCAGGAATGTAAAAAAAGGTGCTCCATTATGGGTTATCTAAAATGAGAAAAGAATGCCACTGGACCTGAAAAAAATGTGCAGTATGTTGAGGACACGTCCTGACAAAGGCCAAGTTGGCTAAAACACATCAGTGGATATTTTGATTTGGTTTGACATGGTTTGACTTCTCTTCACTTTGACATATGCCATAAGACAGACTTTCTCTTATCCTTCCCATACAAGATGATTTGATGATTGATTTCTGGAAAAGCCTCACCATGTCACACACTTGTAGAGTGCACAGGGTGCAGTGGATTTCTTCTCTACCTTTTTCAAATGTTCATATTGTTTGACCCAGATCTAGTTATTAACCCTGCTTCATACTTTGTTGGTTCATAATTGTTTTAAAAGTGCATGGTTGATTATTCAGACCAAATTGTACTCAGCCTGTCCTTGTTTTCTCTGAGACACTAATTAATGCACCCTGATCCTGTGCTTACCCAGTGCTGTTGAGAAAAGTCATCCCTGTGGTGCAACTTCTGGACATTGATGATGGATGGAACCAAAAGGCAGGGGTGCACTTGCCATCGGTTCGCCTTTCATAGCCATAATCACTGTAATGATCGGACCAGACCAAGCAAAACAGTCAAGTCAAGCACAGAGGAAACTTTGAGAGACAAGACATATACAAACAGACAATATTCCTTGGGCTCAATTTGAAGAGTGTAATTCCAAAATGAGATATCCATAAATCCATGAAAATTGTGACACCTACTCTTATAAAATGATTGATAGAACAAACCTAAAACAAATTAAGGCACTTTCAAAGGATTATAGGTCACGTAAGTTTCTTGGTTGCAAAAATGATAACATATTTTGTGGCTATTTGAAAATAACCTTCTGGTCATGATTTCTTTTCAAACTCTATATACAGAATTTTGGAAATAAACCTTTAAACACTTTTGTTACAATGGTGCTAACTTCATAATGGTGACAGCAATTGTACTGTGTCTTTTTAGTGCTTTAAACACAGCCCACAAGTTGTTTGTCCTACAAATTAAAAAGCAATGCAGCACTGTGTCCCCAAAATGATAGAAACAAATTGCCCCAATTAGTGCTATATGCACACAGATGCAAAAGTGTTGTGATTGTTAATGAAAGCTATTAGGCTTGGTGATTTATGGTTTTGATGGTGCCCATCCCAAGTACTGCTTCACTCAAGGGGCTCACTGATTTGGGAATAAAGCAAGAAAAAAACCCTACATTAATAATGCTGACAATTCAAAGAAAACAGGTTACGAAGATGTGGCAAAACATTCTTTGCAATCTTTAATCTTTAATGAAAAGAGCCCCAGACAGCAGCTACAAAAGCAGCTGCAAAGTATGATGGTTTCCCTGAACACTGTGAGAGAAGTAGAGAACAATGGCACACATTCAAGCAAAATCAATGGAATACTGTGGTAATGCATCCACACACACACACACACACACACACACAATGATCAAACTGCAGACAGGCAGAGATACACACTTGTACACACACACACTTGTGCACAGACACACATGCATGTGCACCCACACACAGCTTGGAGTTGAGCAGTTGACTGGTTTCCATTTAGCAGGGGCAGCCGCCAAGAGAATCCACCAGAGCTTCTCTACAATTATAATCTGTAGGACCTTATCCATGACGGTGATCTCTTATCTTTCCATCCCTCACTTAGACCCAGTTTTCTTAAACCTCAGTATATATTGGATATGTATTTCCACTATTGATAGGGCTTAAGCTCGCTGCCAAACAAATAACAACAATGTTCTTGGGTAATACAAGGCTTTTGCTATTTGATATTTGGCAGTGCACATAAGCAGGGCACTTTTGTGCTACCTGGCTGAAAAATCCAGTAAATCAGCCACTTTCAGAATTTCTCCAGATAACTAAATTTTTCAAATATAAATTCTGGCTGTTCATATGCCAAAATAGTAGACAAACACAATTTACAAACATTAGGCACTGTACAACTTCTAATATTCTGTTATTTAATGGGTTTAGGGATATAAGAATTATTCTAAATCATTCCTTTCTCTTTTGTCTGATCAGTGTCAATTAATCACATGAACAGATTTTTAAAACTTGTATTCAACCAGTCTTCTAACACTCACAGTTGTTACAGGTGGAAGGAGGCTTACAGCAATACACACATTCAATATTGTATATACATCTTGTATTGTTGGCAATTGAGCAGCTCTATGCAAACAGTTGGGTAGTCAGTGCCTTGCTCAAAGGCATTTGAATCATAGTTGATGAGCGAAGGGAGATTGTTTACCCTTTCTTCCTGAAACTAGACTTTTCCCAGCCAGTTTTGGGATTCAAAACCGCAACTTTTTGATCACAAGCTTACATAGACTCATTCAGTATGTATGTATGGACAGCTGATTATGGGACAGCGACAGCGTGATGATGCACTATTCTGTAGCTTGTTAGAGAACAATGTTAAAAATGTTAACTCACCATTCAAAGTCAGTCTCCGTGCAGTCACAGGGGCCCGATGTCATTGAGACAGAGTATGTCTTTCCCATAACGCACCTGGCTGTGGGCTTAAGCTTCCGGTAGATTCTTTTCACTCCCATGAGGCACGGCTCACCCTGTAGGCCGTATTTCAAATGCGAATTGAGAGGAAAGCAATACACAGAGAGTAAAAAAAAAGAACTGCTTTTGTAACACTAGCCGCCATAAATAATTTACATTGTGTAACGAACCATGCGTGCATTATACTGTATGTGAAAACCACCGCTGCCTTGCTAAACTTTGGCTCATTCTGTGTTCCTGTTCAGTGAGTGAGCGCGGGCTCATGCTGTGTGGTGTGCTAAACTTATCTGCTGTATCGAAAGTCTTACACTGGAGAATGCACTGCTTGACTTGTTTTTCAAAGAATGGAAGGAGATTTTTTATTGTGGTACACAGGATTGAGCTGAACGAAAAGGACGGATCTTGAGATGCAAAGCTGCCAGTACCCAATCCATTTTTAGCAATGCATCCATGTGTGGGAGGTGAATATAAAATCAGTTGGAGTACAAAAAAAGATGAGAAGATAACACAATTTCACTAGATTCTCTATCCTAAACTGCTACACTTGTTTTTATATATTACAAGAACATTCGTTGTCTGTGCAATAGGTGTCAGTAGTGAGATGCTTCAAAATCTGGCTGTGTAGACTACAGGATGCCCAAGTCCCAAAAATGCCTCTAATGTTCTGAAACGTCTTAAAACATGAACATTGTCCCTCTCCTTTGGGCCAGTGTCCAATTTGTTCTTGGAGCTGACGTGGGCCTACCCTTTTGCTTGGGGAGGTTACCCCTGTAATTGGCTGGGACTGTTGTCCACTTCCGTGCTATGTTTTGATCATTAGCCTAGCCTGAGCATATGGATGTCTAAACCAATTACAGAACTGGGCGCTGAATAAAGGAACACTCAAAGTCTTTTTCTTGGCTTTTGGCCTGACCAGGTTGAAGGGTTCTGGGAAGGTTTAATGTATGCAGGGTTGGATTCACTCAGAGGATCAGCAGGAATTAGTGGAGAATATGCATAAGTGCTTTGGGAGCTGAGAGACGTCCAGCTTTAGTCCACTCACTACACCGCCTGGCTAAAAGTGATCAAACATTACCCTGGCAATGAAGCCTGGCATTCAATCAAGGGGTCCTGCTCTAGATAACCTCTCTATCAAGTGAACTTTAAGAGACAGGACAGGAAGAGCCAAGGGAATTTATTATTAGATGATCTAATTTTCCATGAACATCTTCTTTTTGAAATAATAACTCATTAAGTCAAAACTTTAATCCTCTTTAGTGCTTTTGTTTATGTAGCAGAATGGAAGTGGGACCACAGGCAAAGAGTGATGACTGTAAAATATAGCCAAATAAACTAGTGTCAGTCTCGAAACACAAATAGAAAAATACATTCAAAATATATTTATAGCTTGCAATGTATCACCTGTATCCATGGGAAAGTGATCAATGATATCACAATTACTTTGCTTGTTGAAATACTGTGACAAAGAATAGGAAGCTTGACTCTAGTTTGAGGATATATTGTTCCATTTGTGCCCCAAATCTACATTTTTCCAAAACATGTATCCCACATGTTTTTGACCAGGTGGTGGAAAAATGTAGATACACTTCCACTCTTCTTGTATGCTGGCATGGATGGTACCTGGTTGTGTAGGTGCCATGTCTGATAATCTGCCTCCGTACACCTCCTGTTGAAGATGGACCTGAAGTCAATCTTCACCAACTGCCACTCGGAGCGATGACTGACATGGCCGAATATCCTGGAAAATAGCGAAGAACGCTGCCTTGTCTGGTATACACATAACTTGCTACTGACAATGATCAAGCAAATATACTTAAGAGAGCAGAATTGGTGATAAAGATAGAATCTGAATGCCATATTGTTTCTGTATAGAATAAGTTTGAAGTGATACTGCTTCTGCCTTGTTAATGACAAGCTCCAGAATGCTCTGAAAGTTTTTCTTCTGAAAGCATAAGCTAATCAGAATGAATACTAATATTTTGCATTGGTCAAAAGGAAATAGAATCCAAGGTTATGAGACTAACCAGATAAATATTCCATCTCGAGCTAAATTGAGTGGGTGTGCTTCTCTGCACTGACCCCCTCACCATTCATACCACAACAAATTTATCACAATCTGTCAATTAGCTCTCGAGGCACCAGACCATGACAGGCACTTATTGTAAAAATGAGTACAAATTGAAGAAAACAGTGCATGATGGTCTTATGAGAACTAATGGCATATCTGCCAGCAGAGAGATTCCATTCTGAACAACTGTCTATTCTCAGTAAAAACCTCCCAAAATTTTCCTAACACTGCCCCATCCTCACCCCACTCCCCAAAGTGCCGTCTCTTCTACTTCAGAGTATTGCAGCAGATAGGAGGGAGTAAGTAATTTCTGCGCTCCTTTTCTCCTATTCTCTTCTCTCTCTCATTGCTGTCACTCCAGCTGTGCCCTATCTTTCTCCCAGAGTGCTCACTACAAAGTCGGCTGTCAGTCTGTCATGTATGGCAGGTGTCATGAAACATTGATGTAATGGCTGTGGAAACCCTTTGGTAACATATCCTGAAGTTCTAAATCTCTGCTGCAATGAGGGAATAATGCTGTGTCATACCATATGCATGCACTCGAGCTCTGGGCTATTCTAATAATACATGTGAAAGAACACAAAAGGGAACTTCATAAATCTGGTTTCCGAGGACACACAGAAAGATAGTCACTGCTCTTCCCACATTTTGATATTGTTAAAACTTCTTGAGCCCAACTTTCCCAGGCGTTATTTTTTTGATCATTTTGATCATTTTCTCTCATGTTCTTCAAATGGACAGTTATGCTGTCGCTGGCTGCCTAAGCATTGATCTTCTGTGATCATAATCTGGAGACAGACAGTTTTGATGTTGGGTAGACCTTGAGAGAAATCTTTTTTATTCATGAAACGAAAACAGGCAGTCAGGAATGCTGAATCTAGCAGGGTTTCATATAGATGCACACAGCATAGGCTTGGGTAAAGACAGACATGCATTTATGCACACATACAATATGCACGCACACACACTATTTCTTTGAAATTTGATATTTGCAATTTGATTGACTGATTATTATTTTTTTAAATCTTTATCACTCACGTCATGATGAGAGTCTCTTCCCCTGGCTCTCCAAGTACCCCATCAACAAAGAGAGGAGAGCTGGTGAAGCTATACTTGTTCCACTGTCGACCTTCATCAAAGCTCAACCTGGCAACAAAAATAGACATTACACAAGGGACCAATGCTAATCCCCCAACTGTGTGCACAAGCTAACGACCCTGAGAGTTGTCTACCAATTTCATTTCATATTCCACACAGAGCTGCGACGTGATGCTCAGTGAACACTGAACAGAGAGAGCTAGACTACATTCAAGCATGACAAGGTGAAATTGAACAATTGTCAAAGAATTATATTCCATGGCTGGTGGGTTTTTAAACTCCAATAGTAACAATGCCTGTTCTAAGACATACTAATCAGCCTTTGTTTGACCAACTTGAGACTTGAAGCTTCCTCCGAAGGAATTAGTCAAGCTGTGACAAATGGCATCTCAGTCATAATGACTCACCACAGGTGTCGGATGGGAAGCGGAGTGTGTCTTATTGCCACTAAGGCTCCTCCTTGGTCTAGGTACAGTACGGCATATTCCTCATCAAAGATCTTCAAGCAGAAGAGAAAGAATACTCAGCAATGGAAGTGGATTATTGCTTGTTATCTTTTAACTTTCATGTTAATGAAAAATCATAGCCTAAAATCTGAGACATGCGTTCACACTCATATGCACGCATGCATTTGATGCGTGCGCATGCACACAGAGAGACAACACACACCTGCACACACCCACAAGAGTGTGAAGTTCCACTTTACACTACAAACACACACAAATGAGTTATAGTATAGTTCAAATAAGCAAGGTGGTAATAGGCCTAGATTAGAACATCTCTCACACAAAAACGTGGACACACACACACACACACTCACACACACCACATCATCTCATTGCTGTCCTTAATTAGAATCAAGCCCTATAAATTCAAAACGGTGACATCAAACGAGGAGAGGGCCACCCACTGGCGTTGTATGCAGTGACTGAATCAAATTACTCTTCAGATCTCATTTGATTATCGTCCTCCAAAACACTGGCTAGTGTGTGAGGATTAAAAGGCTGTGATAAAATCAGGATGATGATGATGAAGAGCAGGGAGAGGGAAGAGGAGGGTGATGCCCTCAGTAAGAGCATGGTGGGTCAATCAGTCTATGGTGCCCCCTAAGACTAGAGGCTATGTTTTGGTTTATTTGAAAGGGGAAAAAAATCAAATGGGCCCATGGTTTATGACCAAATATCAATAAAAGCAAAAATAGGTTGTGGGGCTGCAGGTTCCAGGCTGCAAATAAAATTAATAACGTAACATTACACCATCTATTGCTGTGTACATCTGTGTATATTCAAAGAAAATGTCCAACATCAGTCACTTGATGGGCATTGATTCACACCTGAAAACAAGAGTGATTATAGTTTAAAATGAGTACTCTCACCTGTCTCCAAGTGTTGCCAGCGTCCGGGGTGATAAACACACTGACGTTGTTGGTGGTCAGCTCTGAGCCAATGGAGCCTTGAGGGGGGCGGTGAATAATATAATACATGGAAGGACACAAGCTACAGTAAGTGTACCACACGGCATACTTAAAGTCTATACAATGCAACTTTAAAGCCTCAATTGAGAATTTATAGAGCCATAAAAACGTATAGGACTAGCTCTGCTAATTTAAGAGTTTGACTTGTATATTGAAAAAACATTTTCCATCCTGGCAAATGTCTTACAGCTCCCTTTTTAGCTGTCACATACGGTTAGTCAAAATCAAAAGCTCCATCAGTCAATTTGAAAGAGAAGACATGGTGGCAATCCATTGAATCCAAAATATAAACAAAGCCACTAGTTGGGCAGCAATGTTTCAATAGGGGTCCCCAAACTAGTTAAACAGCTGGAACCCAAGTGTTTCAGAGTTATGGTGGTGCTCCACCATTGTCTTAACCCCTTCCCTAGGCCCAGTTAGCTTTACACTCCCAACATTTAAGATTAGGCACTTTCCTTGAGGGGGAGGTTAAGTTGCTGTCAGGCTGAGAAGTCATAAGCTAACTACAAAATAACTATAGCCAGATTTCCTCAGCCTGCCGCCAAGGAGAAAGTCCAGTGGATATCAGTAGAGATCAAGCAAAAATAATTCATATTTTATGTTCCCTTAAACCTGTTTCAGCTGCAGTGTGATACAAAAGTCCAGACGCCCACGCTGGGAGAGTAAGTTTGGCCTTCTCCTGACTCCTGAGGTGTGTGCCAATGTCACAGTACCAGTCCACGAGGGGGAAAAAATCATTGAGGTGTGAAGTCACCTGAGGGGACTGGTGATCTCATTGAGCACCTTTACTTCCTTCTGTGTTCTCGAGAACAGTGACTTGCCACAAGGGCTAAACCATGATGATTATTGTTTTAGGTACTGTGGGCTGGGTTCCTATGATGTTATTTGCCCCTGTTCAAATGTGAGATGACACATGCATGAGTGTCAGGTGCCATCAGCATACGCTGATGGTGAACAGGGACATACAATTGAAAAAATGGAGGAAGAGCAAGTGAAAACAGTGAAAACACACTTGCACACTTTTTTGTACACTTTTCAAAGTGTACAAATGTAAACCGAATGTATGTATGTAAAAGAAAAATAGTGGGACACCAAGGCTTCAACACCATACTGTGATTACAAGGGCTTCTCCTATTAAGAGTTTTAATAGGAAAAACCTTCAACATTGACCTATCACCTCAGGAAGTCCACCTCACCCACCTGATGCCACAATGATCCCAGGTGATGAGTCCTTGCTGGCTATGTTTCCAGATGTGTAGGGATTGGCAGACACATGGAGATGGAGGTGTAATGAACAGTATGGCTGTGGAAAAGATAAACAAACCAAAGAATCAAAAACTCTCATAAGAACATTGTGAACAACACCCCCCCCCCATGGACACACACACACACCCCAACCTGCCCCACACCCACAAAATCATACGTTTATATCACAAACACCATTTCCCCATTGGCTAGTCTCACCATTAATTTTGATTGGGATAACCTTTACCAACACAATTCTCATTACGACCCAGCAAAATGCCAGTAGTGAAAGCCATGTTGTGACAGGCTGTTTAGAGGTTTATTAAAACTCTGACATTTCCTGACAAATGACTGAATAATATGGGAGGAAGGTGAGGCATGTCACAGAATCACTAATTAGTTCATGAAAAAGGGTGACTATTTTTGTGTATAAAGTAGTGTTGAGAGAAAATGTGTTAGTGTACCTTGCTGATATACGCAGCAATGACAAACAATAAAATCTAAGCCTATAGTCAGTCTATCTCTTCTACTACTGTATCTTAGTCCAACTACTTTTCGATGTAAGAACACATCACTAGAGGGTGATTGATTGAACTAGATGTGACTGATCAAAAACCACTTACACAGTAAAGAATATAGATTCTCAACTTTTGAAATAAAGTATAGCTAGATTCTCAATGCTGGCCATTGAGTGAAGAATCTACTACAGAACAAGAAACAATCAACTTAGAGGTTTTCTGGGAAACAGATAAATAAAAAAGAAGTCTCTGCCTTTCTGTCTGACACCTCTTTCTCTCTGTGTTTCTTAAATGGGAGGTCAGCTCATTGGACTGAATCAAAACGGCTGACCTTTTAGCTCAACAGCCTCTGAGCACTCAGCTTTGACGGGCGCTGCTCTTTCTGAGCTCAGCCCTCATCGCTGCTGGGATCAGTCAACTTCTGTCAAGGCCTTTGTTTGATGGGAGTACACACATATAAAAATAAGTATAAACATACACACACACATACACACATTCAGACACACAGACACTCACAAGTACACAGTGGATGCTGTTGCCCCTCAGGTCTTTGCTTGGGGCCTGCAGTAACCGCCAGTCTCTTCCTCTATTGTAGGTGATGTAGGTCTTCACTTGGTTATCCGTCTTTTTGTTGGCAAGGAACATCCCTTTAATCCCTGCTACCTAGGAAATTAGAAAAAAATATTGCTCTCACCTTCAACTGAAAACAGATGCAGACTTTATATGTCCAAGTGATATTAAGCATTTCCATATCCTTGCACTGCTGGAGAAGTCATTTCACAAAACACATACAATACACTGCAATGCAAGTCACATGCCCTTTGGCAACACAAAAACACTCATACATGCTTACTTTTTCTGTATTTGCAGCAAAACTCAATACAGCTACATACACTGAGTGGGAAATGATTGATTGTCTGGGGATGTAATCAGTAATCAATGTATATCTTAAACAAATCTGACTAATTCTTGGAAATAACAGAGAGATACTGAATTGAGTCGATGACAGTTGCATCAGGCAATGAAACTGCTCTTCAATATTTGACAGATACTTCAATCTCGCTTGGAGCAGATATTTAGCATATGTTATGTTTCAGGTGGTGACCCCAATCAAGCCAGTGGATTTGATTCTATCGCCGAGGCCTAATGAAGGGGTTTAGACGTGGGCGATATCACGAACAGCTTCATTATTTGATTCAGAGATGTAGTTTTATTCTACCCTTGATGCTGATATGTCTTTCTAAAAATCATGTCTTGCGTACCTGAGATCCAGAACCTCAACAACACCCACCCCACACACACACACATATTTTGTATCAAATGCATTTTGTGAACTAATATCTGTACTTATTCATCAAAGAAAGGAATAATCTCATCCCCCAAAAAATCTATAACCCTGGCACAGTCCCCTGTTGCCTTTGTTGATGTCAGCGCTTTGAAGCTGCTTTGTATTCACACAATGTGCTCTGGAAAGGGTAGGCCTACAGCAGCAGGGTTTGCTTCCAAAATGGTACATTTCATCATCTCTACCTCCTAGTTCTAAAATATTGATCGGTATTCATAACAAACTTGTGTGCTGGGCACTCATCAGTCAGGCCTTTACTTGACACTGTTATCAAAGGAATTTCCCAAAATGGAAACTGCAGACTTGAAAACAAAAACTGTGTCTTGTGTGCAGCATACCAATCCAACTGCAAATGCTCCTTCCAGCAAAGCATGCTACTTTTAACCAAATATAACATATCATTTTATAAAATGATAGATAGATATTATAATAGGATAGCGCTTAAAAATACAGATGTAAATACACCCAAGACGCAGTTGAGGATGGATTGTAATCCGATCGCCCAAACCATCTCTGGTGGTGGTCTGGGATGCTTTTGGCCACATTACCAGCAAAGTATAAATGCAATGCATCTACAGTACAAATATACAAACTATGTAAATAAAAATAAACTTTTGTGTGTGGATCCAACCAGGAAGCACAAGCAAGACAAACAGGCAGCAAGCAGCTCAGACACTAACATGTATGTATTTACTGTCCGTTTTAAAGAATGTAAATTTATAGATTGTAGATTTTTAGATTTAAATGTGTTCAATGAGATGCATTTTAATACCAGGTGTAAATAGCTGCCAGCTTCATCAGACCTAGACACAATCTGCCTATGAGACACATGTTAATGCCAAGTGTAAACATGGGGAATGAAAACAAATGATGATAAAAGAAGATAGACAACATTTTGGCCCAAGTCAGATACACAGTGCATCAACATGTTTATTTACCTCGTAGAGGTCAACCATGACATTGCCCTCTGGGCCCATGCTGCTGACCACGTTCTCCAGGGCCAGGGTGTAGTAGACCCCTGCTGTCTCTGACACATACAGGTTGTAGGTGTCATTCTGGTTCCATTCCTGGACAGCCGCCACGACGCGATTTTCATCGGTACTGATCACATGCAGGTCCTGGGAGAGACGCAGCATCAACCAGGAAGTTAAAGCAGTATGGGATCTCATTGGGTGTTGAAATCTCCAAATGAAGGGTTTCCTTGTGATATTAATTAAATTATTAAATAAGTATTAAATTATTATTATTATTATTATTATTATTATTATTATTATTATTATTATAACATTATTATTA
>OOFE01036201.1:0-12438 GCA_900323365.1 Monocentris japonica | reverse complement strand
AGAGGCCTAGGGAGCAAAAGTGTCTCATTAGACAGCTATGACTCCCAGTTCTCACACATAATAATCTGGAATGCACAGTAATTAGTGGCCAATGGCATTCTCTAGTGTGTCCCAGTCTTGAACTGTGGGCCCTGTCTCTGCACTGTAGCGCTTCATTGTCTCCATCAGCACCACCATAAATACAGGGTAATGAAACATTGATGACAAATACACCAAGAGCTCTGCTGATTTATTTGAGAACTGACCTCAGTAGCAGTGTTGGGAAGGTTAGGAATTGAAGGAATTAAATATGTAATCTGTTACAGATTACTTTCTTAAAACTGTAATCAGTAGCATAATATACTATAATCTTGTATTTTGATTACTTTCAGTTACTTTTAGATTAATTGCTTACAAAATGCAATAACTATGACAGTGTTCAAATCACTGTCTCTTGTTGTCATTTACTACTCTTACCAATCATTTTTGAAGATGTATAAAATTATGTTTGTGTCCAAAATATCACTTCTGAGTAATCAAACAAGAAATTACTTTGCTTGTTTGATTGTTGGTTTTTACAGAAACTGTAATGGATTACTGTTATATTTGCTCATTGGTTTGCAGTGTTCTGCCGACACAAAGTTACAGCGACAGATAATGTGGTTTTAGCCTGTCAAGTAACAGTATGTTTATTGTTTCAGGTTTGCCTGACCTGGTTCCTGATCCCAACTATGTCCAGGCTTCCACATACATCCAGAGAGCCCACATGTACTCTCTCCGCTGTGCTGCTGAGGAAAAATGCCTATCAAGGTAAGTCCAATTCTGGATGTCTTTTACTGACTTGTTTGCATTTTCATAGTAACAACAATTAACTTGCCCCTACTGGTTTTGATTTCACGATTGCAACAAATGTTCTCAGTTTAATCTATTTTTTGAACATCATGCAGTAAAATGTTGTAAAATGCATTTGTATGCAGAATGGAAAGATACCCTTGCTAAACTTCTTGCAAACCAGGTGATAACCTTTCGCCAATTCTATTTTAGCCTCCTGGATTTCACCCAGTAATAACTGAAATAAATAATAAAAAATAGTTTCACTACAGACTCTCTGCACAACATAAATTAATTGAAACCTTGTCACCTTGGGGGATACAGGCTGTCATTGGCTTCACCTCTCCGTGCTGGTGGGGAGCATCCCCTGAGCCTGGGGCCTGGGCCCTTTGACTGCCTCAGCATTGAGGACACAGTATTGAAATGATGGAAGTGTGCTGTCCCTGTGGCTGCTCTATTTGCCCTCTTCCATCACAAGCACAGCCATCCCTCAAAGCCCTTTCATATCCTGTTTGAGTTTGCAGCAATCACCGACAGATGGCCTGTTGTAATTTGCCATACACTCCAATGTCAACAACAGCCACAAGATGAATGGTTTAGATCTTCAGTGGTATTGTGGACTGAAGGTTGCGCCCCCTCCCTCACACAGAATGTAACAGAGTGCACACCTCATTCTGTTCCTTCCAACAGTGTTGAAAAAGTGTACTTGGGGTGATATCTATAATGTGTAAAATGAATTATTTATTTGATATGTTCCTGCCTCCAAGCTTTTCTAGTCCTGCTCTTTTTTTTTCTTATGAGAAAAAGACTGTTCCCCTCACTGTTTCTGGTCTTGATATATGTGCCCGCCACTCAGCACTGCCTACGGCTCCGAGGCCACCGACTACGATGTGAGGGTCCTGCTGCGCTTCCCACAGAGGGTTAAGAACCAGGGGACTGCTGATTTCATGCCTAACAGGCCCCGTCATACCTGGGAGTGGCACAGCTGCCACCAGTAAGTACTCAATATTCAATGGAATCACCGAGCCATGCTTTACTGATGCTTTACTCTTATGGCAACCAGGCAGCTATTGTTTTCTCGCAGTTATTATTCTTACAGTATGTACTGTATATATACTACATAGAACAAAACTCCTCTGTCAGTACACAGTGCGCATGCGATGGCAAGCTTTGTATAAAAGCTGCTGTACCCTGGAGGACACTCTTTATTGTGAATATGGGTACTTGGGTTCTGCCAATGGTACGAGGCACAGTTGGCACACGTGTTGTAAATTACCGGTACTTGAACTATATTGCTTGGTGGAGGCAGTATATATTTTTTGCATTGTGTCTGCTCCTTTGTACAGAGTTCTGCTGGTTTGGCAAGCTGATAATGGCTTAGGTTGAGTCTCTCTGGTGTTCTGTTGATGAGGAGATGTCTGGGTACCCTCACTGTTTCGTGATCTTATGTTCCATGTAGGCCTGCTGGTCTGTGTCTCAGTTTCTGCAAGTCTGACCACTGCTGCTAGTACTAGGCTCTGCTTCACTGTCCTCATCCTAGAGGAATGTTGACTGGTCATTAGGAGATTGGCTATGTTGTCGTGTGACATCAGTCTGCACTTACACAGTGGTTCCCAGGGGGTAGCATAGCAATGCAATCATTCCACTGGCCAGTGTGATCTGAATGACAAGTCAAAACATTTTCCCTGTCAATCTGTGCAACCAGATTATATGGCTGCTGCAGCATGATGGCATGGATATGGGTTAGTAGGACAGAGCGCTTGGTTACAAAGAATTCTCTTTAGGGAAAGAAAATCTCTCGCCCAGATTCTCACAATAAACTTCTCTGCCCTACATTTCTGTTGAATAAGCTGTGTAGTTGACAATTTTTTTCACATTATGTTCAATCCTATCCGTCTCACTTGAGTATTAGAGAAAGGGAAGGGAACGGCATTCTCTTGGGTTTCATGAGTTATGAGAAAGTTGGAATATTGTGTTTTTCTAACCCAAAGAGAACACACAGAATTCCAGATGGAAATTATTTTTATACCCATCGCTGTGGGTATCAAGTGAAAGTCATCCAGAGCACTTCACTTTTTTGCTTTTACTTTTTACTTTGTTTTAACAGCACTACATATTTATTAATTGTTCTTTATTAATTTATCTGCAATGTCATGTTGCAATTCGCAATGCAGAAAGTGATAATAGAGTTCTTCAACTTATGCTTTCACTGTCTTTTCCGGTACAACTGTATTAGGACATCTGACCTTTAAGGTCAAAGATCATGGCTGCTATTTGTGCAGACGCTTGGAGATATGTCTTCGTATGCTGGTTGCACTTCATGGAAGGCAAATGTCAGACCTTTGCTAAATAGTTCTCATAGAACCTAGTTCTGTGTGTTTTAACACCTGAAAATGTGATCTGAAAAACCCTTTAAGTCCTGTCTGTTGCAACACAAGTGGAAAATGACTCATGTATATGAAGAAGGATTGGAATGTTTTGTATATTAGGATTACAAGCTATTCTTATTTAAGCCTGTATGTGTCCTTCCAACACTGCATTCCCTATAGCTGACATAGTCGGCAAAGGGATCCAGGATTCCAAGGAAGCAAGGGGCCCTTCCAGACAGCTCATAGTCCAGTGGCTCCCACTCTCACTCTCTCTCTCACACACACACACACACACACATATACACACAAAGAGATAATCATCTCAAGACCGCCATCTCAATAAATGCCTGTTGTGGGAACAAAAATAAAGACTGCAC
Organism: Monocentris japonica; assembly: GCA_900323365.1. NCBI lineage: Eukaryota > Metazoa > Chordata > Actinopteri > Trachichthyiformes > Monocentridae > Monocentris > Monocentris japonica. The sequence goes on along the minus strand of OOFE01036201.1, from coordinate 8,882 downwards.
TTCAACCTCCCAGGCCTTCCCATTCCCCTATCCAAAGACAGCACACATCCAGGCATACGCAAACATTCACACTGACACACATAGCACACAATTGCACAATTATGTGCTGTGTGCGCAGTTTACACAGTACATACACACAGTCACATACACTTACATGTTATGCATTGACAGAGGATATCAAGTGGGAACTATCCAGATCACCCTTCTGGTTTGCTTTTATTGACAAATTCTGTCAGTGTGCATTCCCTTATGAGAATGCAAAGGGATAGATTGTGTTTAGCCCGCAGAGATCCACAAACAGGTCTTTACCTGACAGCAACTCTTAATTGGTTCCCTGTACTATGGAAAGAATGAATCCTTAAATTGTCACTTGCTCCATCTGGGGAAAGTACACACTTTACCTTCCAAGTCATCTTTCAATCTTTAATGACTGTTCCAGTAAAAGCTGTAGCTATGTTGAAACATGGACCAAGAGGTACGGCATACAAGCATTACTTATACAGTCTGAGTTTGTCTGACTGTAAGAGGTCCAGCAGTTACCTCACATGTGCTACATCAACCAAAACAAACACTGCTAAAGTATTTAGAGGATTGGCAGCAAGGGGGACTTTCATTGAAGAATGTTAAGACTAATTCATTTCAATAACTAGGAGCTTATGAACAAATTTATTGGATTGAAGACAAAGGCAGCAGGGTGGCCGCCCTCCAACCCAGGGTCAAGCCCCCATGTTGGAAAGCATCTGCCCTGCTGAAGTGTCCTTGAGCAAGGAACTACCAGCTCCAGGCAAGTGAAAAGAATATTTCTATACAGGGATCAGTTGAGCATTATTATTCTTATTATTAAATATTTGTAAGAATGAATTCTGAGCATGAAAAACGTAGCAACCTTGCTAGCATCCTACCTGGCTAGCAGTATATAAGCTCTGTGTCACTGTGTCACAGCCCTTTTATCTCTCTCAGATAGCACCAGCATGGAAAAGCAATGTTCACCCGTGTTTTCAAACAACCCTTGTCTGCCACACATGAGGAAAGAAAAAACAAAAATTGGAATTGAGTCAGGCTACATATTGAAAGGCAGAAGATGGAGTGACTGAACCGTAATATTTTATTATAAAACTCAATTGTTCAAAAAGCCATTGTTGTGCATACAGTACATCCATCAATATAAACCAAAGTTGGCAGCTTTTACCATTAGCATGGAAATATATTGTCATCTTGCTGCACACAAACATGGCAGTGTTAGTATGTACCACAATTAATGTGCACAGCAGGCTTGTAAAAAGTGAATGGCCTCCCAGGTCACTTTGACATTTGGCAAAGGTCCATGCAAGATGGCAGTTAATATCACAAATGATTTCAAATGGACAGGCTGATTGACAGAGTCGATCACTCAGAGTCACTTGTTTCAATTTCCAATTCAGTTGAGATGTCCAGTGGCCATGTGTATCCAGGCTTTCCTAAGCTGCTAAAGCTGTGCAAACATACACAAACACATACGCAAATACCAAATGCAAAAAAATACACTAGTACACACACAAGCAAATGCCCTCACACATACACAGACACCCACATACAAATGCACACACACAAACACATGAACCCCCCCCCAACACACACACAAAGACACACCCACACATCTCATCTCTGATCTTGCAGACTGATACAAGGATACAAGGTAATTAATTCATACATCATTAGGGTGTTAATGTCTTGCTTCATCTGCGCTTCATTGTTGCCATTAATTAGTACCCATTGTCCTTTGATTTTATGATATGCTTAGTCAAGCTACATCACTTATAATCTAAATGTTAACAGGTGAGTCCAATGGGTTGAACATAAATATGTGACTTACAAGTTACATTTAAACTTTGACAAGCTCAATTTAAACAATGTAGCAATGTAACCACATCAACATCTTAATTAGATGACGCCATTTCTGCTAATTGCATACCAGTGACTAGTCACAGATTCACTTGGCTTAACGGAGGAAGAGTTTTATCCATTTTTACATTTCAGATTTTAGGTATTTAGCTGACGCTCTCATCCACAGTGACTTTCAGTGAGTGAAACAGTACAATAAGTTTAAATTCCTTGATCGCTCACCTTACAACATTAACCCTTCTTGTTTGCTCCACCTTTGACTACTACACATGTACTCTACTTGGTCCAACAGGCACTACCACAGTATGGATGAGTTCAGTCATTATGACTTACTGGAGGTGAGCACCGGCCGTAAGGTAGCTGAGGGACATAAGGCCAGCTTCTGTCTGGAGGACACCACCTGTGACTTTGGCCACCTGAAGCGTTACGCCTGCACCTCTCACACTCAGGTAATAGAGCATAAGAGAATATGTGTGGAGATTACAAACAATTAAAAATAAATCAATTGCACTTTGAGTTGAAGCTCAAAGTGCAATTTCAACTTCATCTGGTCTTCACCAGGAATACCCTTGGAGCAGTTCAGGTCCCATGCTGAATAAACCACTAGGGGTGTATCCATCCAGTGTGTTGGTATCTTTTTTTTCCATTTAATTAAAAAAAGATTGTCAGGATTTTGGATGTGCATCGACTACCTCCTTGCTGAGATTCATGTTCATATGCTTAACTAAGGCTACATCCACACTAAGCCGTTTGAAAACGCATATTTATCTCTCTGATTTGGCCTTCCATCCACACTGGACAGGTTGCACCCCATGGTGGCAATGCACCCCATGGTGTGAAATCCAACACCACAAGCGTATATCCCACTCTCATTCCCTGATTCATTTTTGGCGTCATTTTCGGCATTTGTCGTCATTGACATGGGCATTCACTAAGCTAGCCTGGATGAGAAATTGCAGAAAAATGTACTTTCTCTTGGTGAAAGTATTCTCACTACATTGATTTGATCAAGGATTACAAGGATATTGGACATCAACAGTATTTGGTTACCATTTGCAGGTAATTGAGTTACCCTGATTTTAGGATAACAGAGAATGTAATTGCCAATTTTGGGGGTGTAACAGAAAAGTAATATAATGAGTAGTGTAACAAATTACAGCCCCCAGGGAGTAATAGTAATTTTTAACCCAAATTTTTAGGAGAGCAACATCAAATCTAATCTCTGTAAAGGAAGTGATCATTTATTCTGATGACAAATGTTTGACATGGGGAAAGGAATCTTCACAGGATTGGTTGTTGTTCATAGGCCTAACTACGTTGATTGTATCATATTAGATTTTACCTTTTGACCACCGGCTTACAATGTTACACCTTTTACACCAATTTTACAGAGGAATGAAGCATGTGATGAATATTCAGAAGTAGAGTCTTTACTGTAGTCTGGATCAGTATTCCTCATGAACGTTCCCTTCCCCCTCTGTTTCTTCAGGGTCTGAGCCCAGGCTGCTACGACACATACAATGCTGATATTGACTGCCAGTGGATCGATATCACAGACATCCAGCCAGGAAACTACATACTAAAAGTAAGAATCAGAAGAGATTCTGATACATTCTGTTTGTGGACAGCACAAATTCCCATTTCATAGGACACTATGCATCCAGGCCATCAAAACAAATTGATCCGGTAGTTATAAAGGAGCTGGAAAGTTTTCTATAGTTTTAAAATTTCAACTTGTCCAAAGATTCTACAGGCTTCTGCAGGTCATAGCCCACCGGCTATGCAGTCCCATCCATCTCACTGTCTATAATGTTTCATGCATGTACTTAATCAATATGGCTCCAGGATCCACATAAATATGAGCTTACATCAACCATCCATGAAGGTTTATATATGAATGAGTTCAATGCACTCCAGCTCAAATCCATACTCCTCATCCCCACATGCATCCTCCATTGAAGCTGATATAGTGTGTGTAGTCTTGGTCCCAGGAGTCGTCACTGATTCTTGTTGAGGTAGAATACAGTGAGTTGTAATGTGCCCTCTGTATTTTGTCTCCCAGCTCCAGGTTAATCCCAAGTACTTGGTTCTGGAATCAGACTTCACCAACAATGTGGTCAGGTGTAATGTTCACTACACAGGACGCTTCGTCACAACAACCAACTGCAAGACAACACAGTGAGTGTATGAAGAGAATATACTGCTTAAGGGTTGAAAATGCATTAATAATAATTTACCAGAAGAATGCTCTTTTTGTAAAGTTCACTTGTCCCATTCTCTAAATCAGCACAACACAAAGCTGGGAAATCACAGACGCCATTATGTTTTTGAGGGAAAAAAAAGTATCAATATATGCCATTTTGTGCCTACTATCGTCCAAAGCACCTTACTGTTTCATAAGCGCAAATACAATTTTATGGAGAGCCTCTCAGTGTTTTGAATTACTTTGTGGACCTAATGGGTTCTTTGTTGAAATATCTGATGATTTAATGAATTATGTGCTCATTCTCGAGTTAAGATTAATGCCCTCTGAAACTTTCATATTCCCCTCAAAGGAAGCAGTAGGGGTGTTGAACTATTCAATAGTTCTATTAGGAAGTATATCATTGCACTCAGAATTACTATCACATCTTCCTGAAGGGACTTCACAGAGAGTGGATATACATGAGCAAAGCATCGTTACTTTTAAGTACTAAGCAAATCGCCCTTCTTTCACTGTTTTGTGAAACATTCATTTTAAATTATGTTTGCTAAAGCATTTTCAGAATGAAGACGCCACAGGATCTAATGGTTAAGTTTTTATGGTATTGACACCAAAGGAATACATGATTAGATGCTATGAGCAGTGCTCTCTTCATCCCTACAATATTTGAACGATTTCATTCCAAAACACTATTTATTGATTTTAAAAAATCACTGTCCCATGCCCTATATTTAATTGATGTTCATAGCTCAATATTTAAAATCCACATGTTTATGTCTTCTAAAATAAAATGTTAATATTTTTTTAGTTTACGGGCTTAGTCTGTCTGAGAAAGATGTTGTTTGGTGTTGTTTGTTTTGCAGGTCTTGATCAGGCATTGGACGGCTGCTCAGCCAGGGTGACCCTCCAGAAGAATGCTGTTCCATTGAAATGTGAATGGAATCCTTTTGTTGTTGTTGTTGTTGTTGTTTCTTTGTTGATGCCATTTGTGTTGACATTGTTTTTTAGTTTGTTTTTTTCACTGGCACTGAAAAGAATGTGGGGTATTCACACAAGCAAGCACACACACGCATGCACGTACATTCACATGCACACACAACACAGACACACGTATTGCATTATGCACACTGACATACCCATAATAAATAAACAGTTCAGAGCCCTTGAGCCTCCATGATGATATTCCCTTTCCATTCGTCATTAACTAGTTCACCCCTCATATTGCTACTCTGCCACTCATAATGTGCCTTGGTTATATTCTAGACACATCACAGACATTTCAAATTAGGGGCTTGCTGTATCTGCACACAGCCAAAAACATCTGTGCACGCCCCCACGGAGTGGCTCCGTCTGATTATAAATAAAGCGTGAAATGGTGCCGGTGCTGAAATGAGTGGTCCCAGACAAGTCAGGGTTCAGCTGCAATCCAACATATAAAATTAGGGGGAAGTCTTCCCAGGTGCATTCATCCGTGCTGTCTGGGGGACAGACAGAGATGCCCAGTGACTCAGGAGAACTATAATATGTTGGTTTAGTTCTCCTCACTGCCTCACTGGGCCAGGCTGGGGATACTGTGGGCACATGTTATTTAATGTTGTGTTTACCAGCAAAATGGTGACCGCGGGTCTCGTTTGCATTTGCAGTCTCCATCAAGTAGTCAACATAAAGCTAGGCTGTCAGTACTAGCCGCTTTACTCCTCCCTTCAAAGTCATGTCTTGTCCCCGTTCTTCCTTTCTTATTTCAATAAAAAAGCAAACAGGAATCTCAACTGAATCTCAATCTCAACTCTTCTTTAACTACCAACACTGGTCAGATGACACATAGGTCATCTATTCCTTTTTTAAGAATGTACATTACCAATATTCCACTGATGCATGACTTTAGTGATGAAGAATATTGTATTTGTTTTAACTGACTGTATTTGTTCTCCTGTTTGAATTGTTACTGTAATTTGTGAAATTCCAGGAACTTCTATATATTTTTTTTCTTGGTAATCTGAATCATTCTTTGTTTTATTCAATAGTGTGTGTTGTGGCAAAAAAACACTACTGCTACAGACTTATCATTGTGATGCAGAGTGCCAGAAAGCCGTCTCTACCTACCTCTCTAAATGAGTGAGCTATTGTTTCCTGTTGAGTGTATGGTTTCCATTAGAAATCCCTGTGATGGCTCACAATGGCCTCCTACCACTCTGTTGCAGCACACATCTTAAACCCTTGGGTCTATTGAATATAATAAGGAGTAAATGATTTTGGACACAAATAAACAAATGGAGAGTTATATTCCAAAACACTATAGATCCATTATGGGAAAAGTCATTAACTGAAGTTTATGACTTTAATTACCTGCCATACATTAAAAGCACCATTGGAGTATTGGATATCTCATTTTGGAACAAAACTCTTCTAGTGCAGAACAGGCCTAGTCTATAGTATCCAGTTTATTTACCATAATACGCAGACCTTCCTTATTGTACTGTAAATAGTCAGTTATTTTATTTCATCTAGAAGCCCTTGTATTCTGGTAGCTCAAGATTATACTGTCTATTCAATGAGAAAGATGCAGTGACATGTGCTAATGACATTCAGTGGACTGACAGCGTTAAAGTATGTGACAATTATATCTCTGAAGTGTGATGATGAATTTTGAATTTTTCTAATATTGAACACCTGTCAAAAATGTCATATCCAATAAAGACATTTACACATCTGTTGTGTGCACTGGAATATAACCGCTATGCAACTACTGCTACAGTGGTGGTTCATCATGCTGCTGTATATGAGCAGACAATACAGTTGATTCAAAGGATCATCATTCAGAAAATATCAGGTGTGATATGTTTAATGCATTAAGACATTTGCCCTGGCATCGGTATGTGAATTTGTCATGCATGATTCAGACACAAATGCAAATCTGACCTTTTCAAAAACACAAAAATATACACTGCCTATAAAATGCACAGACCTTCAAACAAGACACAGTGGATTTATTTGTGTCAGGAAATTCATTGCAGGATCACCCATGCAATGTCTGTGTGATGCTGTGTATTTTTAGTCATGCTCAAAAAAAAAAAAAATCTGTCACACTAATTTGTATCATAAAGAGCATAGTCATTTTCCACAATCTGATAGCTTTACACAGAGTCCAGATGACCAGAGAAAACAATCTGGTTGGGTCTTATTTCCATTTGAAGATCATTATCATCATGCAATGTCAGAATGCAGCAAAAGAGTCAACAACTTTATACTCTATTCAGAAAAACGCTCTTACCCTCATGTGGTACGATATTTTCTTTATGTAATTGAACATATGATATCATCTGGTTACTACCCGTGATTTTTTTCAGCATCTAATACAGGTCTGTCACATTCTGCGTAGAGAGTGGATACACTAAACACGCCACCATGTTGGAACAGTGGCAGCTACAAAAAAAGATTAGAACTATAAATTTTTCCTTCCTACAAAACAATGAAAATGACATATGATACACTAGGGATTCAAATTATGCTCAAAGCAAAGCACCACACAAAAAAATTATTTTGTTTGTTTCATCAGGAAGAAGGCAATCCAATTACAATATGTTGTTTTCAATCCTCCAACATGGTGGTATGTCCCTCATAACCATTGGTACTGACAAATTAATGGTATTTACTGGTGGGGTAACTACAGGTTTTTATTGTGCTCTCATAACAATCTAAAAGAACAGATGATGTGAAGTCACTTAAGAGAAAAGCAACAGAGCATAAACAAAGTATACAATATTTACTCTTTTAAGAGTTCAAAGAAATAATCTACTTCAGATGTTATTATGAGAGGATTCGCCAAACAAAAGAGTTGATTCAGACTCTTTGAGGAGGGAATGAAAAGGAAATGAAACAAGCAACACAAGATACAACAGACAGACCGACACAGTGTGGGGTGCCTGGCTCCAGAGAGGTACACTTGGGCTTTGAAATACTGTAGACCATCGCGGACAGAATTCTTTGCTGCTCAACAGAAAATACTGTTGGGGGTAGGGGAGAAACAAACTTGAGACAAACTTGAATTCTTCCTGGACCCGGGTATTGGTCAAAGGGTGGGGGGAGGCAATCTGCAGCTTTGCCTGCAACATTGGGGGGAGGTAAGTAAATTTGTCTGGCAAACAGTCTGCAATGAGTTCCAAAAGACCAGCTCCACAGTCCTCTGAGTTACAGGCCACAAATCCCCACTCAGACCCTCCACTCCGATCGGTCACGAAATATCGCTAAGATTTAGGAGTAGTATGAGCTGAAATTTGGGGCAGAAATTTAAAATAAACACCCCCTACTGGAGATGGGCTGATACATTGAGAAGAGAAATCCTCCACGTCAAAAGACCCTCTGTCATGAATGTCTGTTAGCCAGCTAGTAGGCTAATCTCGAACATATTGTCAAATGGATGTGTCAGAGGTGTGCACCCCCTTTCATACAATTAGCATTACAAACAGGCTGTTGTCCATTTTGCTAATAGTGGGCGGTACCTTCCACTTTACCTTTACCATTACCATGGTGTCTTTACCTTAACTTTACAAGCCCCTGAATAGATACAGTGCATTCACTGTATCTGTAAGTATTCAGACCCCTTCACTTTTTTCACATTTTGTTATGTTGCAGCCTTATGCTAAAATTGTTTAAATTCATTTTCCCCTCATCAATCTACACTCAATACCCCATAATGACAAAACGAAAACAGAATTTTAGAAATTTTTGCAAATTTATTAAAAAGGAAAAGTATTCAGACCCTTTCCTCAGTACTTAGTTGAAGCACCTTTGGCAGCGA
>OOFE01036199.1:3515-15107 GCA_900323365.1 Monocentris japonica | reverse complement strand
TGTTTCTTGAAGAGGTGGGTTTTCAGCCTGCGGCGAAACATGGGCAGAGATTCTGCTGTTCTGACATCAGTGGGCAGTTCATTCCACCACTGTGGGGCCAGGACAGAGAAGAGTCGTGACCGTGTAGATCGGCCGCAGGGGCCTCTGAGCGACGGGGCAACCAGTCGCATCGAGGCAGCAGAGCGGAGTGGTCGGGCGGGGGTGTAAGGCTTGACCATAGCCTGGAGGTAAGAAGGAGCTGTTCCTTTCACTGCCCTATAGGCTAGCACCAGGGTCTTGAACTGGATGCGAGCTGCTACAGGGAGCCAGTGTAGAGAACGGAGAAGGGTAGTAGTGTGGGAGAACTTGGGGCGGTTGAACACCAGACGAGCTGCAGCTTTCTGAACAAGCTCCAGAGGTCTGATGGTAGACGCCGGAGCACCAGCAAAGAGGGAGTTGCAGTAGTCCAGGCGGTAGATGACAAGAGCCTCATGTAATTTAATGAATTATCCCCAAACTCGATGTTGCGTAAAATGCATTCTCACAAGACAATTCACTGACATCACTGATGCTCCAGATACACAGTATAGGGTATAAGGTCAAGATTTAACAATTTGTCACTTCCTGATTTAGTAAAGTAAAATTTTGCATTGAAAGTTTGAACCAAAATGCATCCAAAACCTTCATCTGTAGATTTCATTGCTACCTTCATTTGTCATGACAGGAGGAAGTTAGAAATTGCGCATTTAGAAGAAGAAGGAAAAACCAAAAACAAATTGCAGGTCACATTACATAGAATTTAGTTGGCCAATGGCTGGCTTTTCAAAACTTTGTAGCTGCAGATCGCTACATAGATGCAACCACAGCCTTTTACGCTGCCCATAATCAGTTAGAACAGAGCGACCCATCAACCAAGTTGCTCACGGTGTGAACTGTAATTGCTTGCCAGGCTGATTGCCAGGCTCTCTGAGGGCATTTCCCATCAGTGCCTACAACAGCAGCATGCTCCAAAACCAACACATGCCCATGTAGACGTGGGGTGAAGTAGGAAAACACGCTAGTGGTACACATACTTGTCTGACTCACAAATTCCAATTCAAGCTACATATTTTGAAGTCATCAAAGTCCCTGCATCTGACATCATTTGCCACCAAAACTTCCAAACCTGCTTATATAGACTATATTTCTGGGGACAAAGTTGAATAGTGACTGACTTATTATTTAGTCAATGCGTCAAATTATTAGATGTAGGTCACAAAAATATTAGCTTAGAGGGAACATTGGTCCTGAATGCTCCCGGATGTGACTTCCAAATGGATTGCTGGCAATCTTTACTTTGCTCCACAGTATATTGATAAAGCCTACAAGAGGAAATTTGGATTCGCTCAGGCTTAAGTATAACGAGTGCCATAGTGTGCAATACCCAAGTGACAACCAAGAATCAAGAGAAACGAGTCACAACACAAGCCATTTAGCTGTTCTAGGATGTGTAAATGTATAATTCATATCACCCAGAGCGGAATGTACACTAATTGGATGGCTGGAGACACATTTCACATAGATAGAATCAGATTAAAAAATATCAAGTATTCAAGTAAAAAACTTGATGCCATTGCAAACATCCAATAACTTTTTCAATGCCATTCAAAGGGTTCAAAATGAAACATTGATATCTGTATTAATACCACAACTTGGTGGTATGCAGTGAATGGTATGTATCGTAGTATGCATTTTTCTTTGCCAACCCTAGTCATGGCCCATAGTTTAAGCAGACACCGATCACTGCAGCAACTGCCCGCCGAGTACATTTTAATTAAATTTTAGGTTTGTTTGGAAGAAACTTTTCCAAAATTCCATAAAGTCCATTTACTCTTAACATCAGTGGTAATTTTCTCTTTTGAATTACACATATTATGAATGTGTATCTTTCTAGAGCCCCCAGTGTCGTATTTAGGGCAATGTGACAGTTAATTAATCAACTGCTGTCACATAATTACCGAGTACTTCCACTTTTAAAAACTGAGTCAAATGTTTATATGGTCTTTTTATGATCTTTGCATGTAGGGAATCCAGGCAAACCATATAACTTCAATACAGCGTGGTTGGCAAATCATGAAGAAAGACCCATTTTTTTCCTCAAAATTGCAGTTTGATGCCCCCTTGTTGAAACATTATGACCACACTACTGGCTTTGTTTACATGGTGATGTAGTGATTTTTTTTCACTTTTATTGTTTGAGCTTTTCATTCAAAGACTGGGTTTCACATGTATTTTGAAGCTGGAAATGGGATGTCCACCGTGATGGTCAAATCAATTACAAATTCTATACTCAGGTTTAAAGATTAAAGGTTTTCATCTGGTTATTATATTTTCACAGCCGTTTTACACACATTTGATATTTGTGCACCTTTTGCCACAACCAATAGCCCATTTATGGCTATAGAGACTAAAACATCTGGTTAGAATGCAAGTTAAGCCGTATTTTTTAGCAGCTGTTTGGGTATAACTTCAGAGTTAATAGCCCTCTTTCAAACGCACTCCAGGAAGTCGTTCCTCATGCGGTTTCCCATAAACAGCATTTTGCATGCATTACAGAATTGGGCTGAGGCAAAGTAATCAAGAATGTTAAAGATGCCCAATCATATTTTTTTAATACCGACATTAAAGCTGCCTCTAAAGTACAGAATGTGTTTCCTGAGATGTAAACAAACCCCCCAACCTCTGAACAAACTGAAAGTTAATAGTTTTGGGAGGAAGGAGCAGTTGTAAATCATGTTGTTGCCATTTGTTGGGATTCATATTGCCCAAGTGTATGCATGCTTAGGATGCTTAGCGTGGGGACATTTCAAGGAAACTTGTTAACTCTTGTTTATTAAGCAACACAAACCTCTGCTAAGGATAAAAATAAACAAACAAACACATGTATAAGGGTGAATGGACAGACAGACATCCAATCATAACTTTACATTTATATTACATTTAAGACAACTTAACCAACAGTCAGAGATAATAATATAATAATGATAATAATAATAAATTATTTAAACATCACATTTACATAGACACAGAACAACCATTCATCTCAAATTTGCACATTGCTCAACGTTTAATCCAAAATCCCCAAGTATGTGATCAAGTGGTTCACCATTATACAGGATGACTACTTTATAACTAGGTTATTACTGTTTATTACCATAGAAAGACCAATAGTTGAGTTTCCCCAACAATAGAGGGCCCTAAATGATGGAACCAGATGCTGCTGCAAAAAAATAGACCTGAACATGAAAATAATACATTAAATGAGGCCTAATTGGGCATTAACAAGGTTTGCTTAGACATGCACCAAGGACACCACCTATCACACAAAGAGAAGTAGGCAAATCAAGAATAAGCAACAAACCTAGATATATATTACACCACTTAAAGTGGTTACACACACTATATAATTTGAGTTGTAGCACACCATGCTGGGATATTACACACCATGCACTTAAGGGTCCTTTATGGCCACCCTACTACTCAGCCTGGGCAGTATAAATAGGATACAAGAATAGGCATGTTAGGTCTAGTTATTCTAATGTGGGAAAAACACATTAATAATAAGTATTAGTCATCAATAAATACAGATGAAAAGACATTAACACTTAGGTGTAAAACCGACAATTAGCCTTAATGTACCTTGTAACATTTATGACATTTGAATCCACAGAACCTGTACTTTATTGCACCATCAAGATAAAATAAAATAAAATGCAGACATCATATCAAAATCATTATTAAAAGGTTACATTAAAAGTATGCATGAAGGAGTTTCTACCTGTTGCACTCAAAAACAATCCCTTGCCCAGTCAGAGGCACGCAGGTGACTAGAATCTACAATATGGGGAACATGAACGAGTGAGGTACCTGACAGTTTAGATCGCATCCAATTTAGGCATATCGTGGTTCTCCTGGGTCCTAGTGCTGGCCCAATTTCCTCAACTATTCCCCTGAGGTTCCAGGGTTCTAATGCTATCGCTCCATTACATGTAAATGATAATTTAATGCAGTAAATGATATTTGAATGTAGCTATTCCATCCGACCTTTGTAATAAAGCAATAATAACTGTAATAATTTAGCGGTGCACTGTGAACCATGATGATTTAATACTCTGGTGTCCCATGTTTTCTGTTTGAGTGGACAGTGCTCTGATGACCTTAGGATTTTTCAATTAGTACATGTATTATCTGTGTGTGTGTGTGTTTACAAAAGAGAGAATAAGTGTTACAAGCGCTATCTGGTGGCCCACAGATGGGGTACTCCCCACTGTGTCTCTGTCGGTGCACATGCCTGTTGTGTGTGTTTGTGTGTGTGTGTGTGTGTGCACAATACTAATAAAAGTGTCATCTACTGTGCTTGCGATGTACTCCCCACAGTGTGTGATGATAATTTCTTACAGCTCGCGCTAGGAATTTACAATGGGCTCGTTACATCATAAAACGGACGCTATTATATAGGAGAGACAATATCGATTGATTAGGAAGTACTGTATCTGCATATGGATTTAATGATTGAATAACTTGACGTGCTCTCCTTGGCAGACATTCTCATACATGGATAGGTATGATTAGATTATTTGTGTTGCTGTATTCAAAATGTATCTGGATATTAATTTGCCCTGGTGCTTTGCGATTCTTTTCAGTCTTTACTTTGGAAAGGTTTTGGCTGAGCGTTGAGCAACACGCTGCATCACATTCATACTTTCCCACGCAGTCACACCTGGGATCTGCCCAGTGCAACCACAGTCCTCTACTCTTGGCTACTATACTATACTACAGTCCCTCAGTCCGAGCAGTAGGGAAATGTCTCCACATACCTGTACTAATTAATACAGACTGTCAAAAATCAGAGAGGCATAGTAGGGTCCACAAACAAATCCCATGGGTATTCTATGTTAAATATAATAAAAAATAAAATAAAAAGTATGAATCAGTTATAAATCAAAATACAGGAAACATTTATCACATCATATTTCATATTCTTGTAAATAAACAAATAATTTTGGACTAATCAAGGAATTTATCCTCCAATAAGGGCCTCACTCAAGCTCACCGCACCAGTAGCTGTTGAGGTAAGTGTTACTCATTCAGTTTGTCCACAGGCAGATTTTCGGATTTGTGTCAAGAAAATTCTACGGAAAGGATCCCTACAGAGATAGACCTTTGTTTAACCAGAAACATAAGTCTTGCTCAAGGAGAAGTCTCGCTCTGAAATCTCGTGAGAGGTGAATTGTTGCAGGAAGAGGATGGTGGAAATGTGAGTCAGAGTTGGAGAGAGGAGTTTGGAGTTTACATAGAGGAACTGCTAGTAAGAATTTATCTCCAGAGTCATGGCTGAACATTTAGCTGATTTCGACAATGTAGAGGAGGCATTTGAATTCGATGGCTGTCCCTATTTATTTGAGCCTGCAACAATTCACCTCTCGTGAGATTTCAGAGCAAGACTTCTCCTTGAGCGAGACTTCTGTTTCTGGTTAAACAAAGGTAATGTTGTCAGACACTTCGAATAACAATCTGAGCCTGTCAGTGGCAAAAACAAGCACTTTTAGTGGACGTACTTTGATCGGGCGCAGTTGCCCCAAAGGATTATGCTGCAGCCATTGCATCCCGTTTCGTAGCTGCCAGCTGAGGCGATCTACTGGACCAATTCCAAAACTTTTTGTACCTATTAGTCATTTAGATTCCAAAATATGTAAAAATAGGACCCAGGTTTAAAAATACTGGAATTATCCTTTAACCATTCCAGGAAACTCTCTCAATTCAACAACTCAACTCCCTTTGAGTCTGAAAAAAAAGCATGAAGTTAACCTTGGTATGAACGTAAAAACCTATATTCATGTAAAAAGCATGACCTACTTGTATTAAAACAATGTCGCCAAAATAGCAGTATCAATTTCCAGCTGAAAAAAAAAAGCTGTGGTACCAATGCATATTAGTATAAACAATCAGAACACAATCAGCTGAGTCCCATGCAGCAAATTAAGTGTGGATGAGAAATTACACCATTGTCCCGCAGAATCTGCTGGTAATCATTTCAAAGTAGCAGGAAAACAGAAATCAGGAACCTTTTAGATAGTCTGTATGGTTGATTAGATGTAAGAACATGTGCCTCCACTCATCAGCAGAATATCGTCAATAACTAAGCACACACAGAATTAAAATAGATAGTAAATGTGTCGTAATGTCTGTCAGCAAATTGAATATTGAATTTCTTTTCATAATTTTACGTTTTTGTGTAAATGATGAAATAGAAATGCCTATTTTATTCTCTTTTATTACTTCTTTTCTCTATCTTCCTTTTTTTTCAATTTGAAAAGGAATGTTCAATCTATCCATTCCAATTCTTTGAGGTTGCCTGTATATGAATAGTATTAATACAGCATGCTTCCTATTGTAGACGCCTGCAACCCAGTAATTGCACTGGGAAAACAAGCAGACTTGTACCAAAGAAGAGTTGTGAAAAGGAGGCAATACAGCCAATTAAAGCCCAATGATGAAAGAGGGAGAAATGGGAAAGAAAGAGAAAAGGATTGAATAAGAGAGATTAAGAAGAGGAAGGAAAACAAAGAAAGGAAAATGAAAGGGAGAACAAGAGACGGAGAGAGCATATAGTGAGGAGGAAAAAAGAAAAATAAGAACAAGAAAGGGAAACGAGTCTTCTATTTTTGTGAGCTGCCGGGTCGGTCCAACCTCGAGTCCCCCAAAGATGATGACGACAACAACTGCATTAAAAAATGAATCATTATTGGGAGGACAAAGTGACATGATGACGCTGGAACAGAACAGAAGGTCCCCTCAGCACAGCGCCCAGATGTTGCCTCCATATTTGATCATTCTTTATCTTTTATGTTGTTTTTTTTAATTCATTTTTTTAGTTCAATAATTCAGTCAGCCTCATTAATAGATATGACTGCAGTGCGTGTTATCTGCCTGCCAGATATTTGATCTGTTCTGGCTTCGGGTATCGGGGGGCTTTAGTGGGTATTGTTTTTCCTCTTTCATGATGGCCGTTGCTTTAGATCAACGGCTGCCGACCTCATTATTTTATCACGGAGGGGGATTTGAGGCTTGTGTTTTTACTTTATTACCTTGCTTGTCTGTGAAAGGGGCTGTGTTGTTCATAAGTTAAAGTAGTTTGGTGGTTTTACATAAGTGGAAAGGCCAACTTTGTGGTTATATAAGCTTTTTCAAATTTATTTTTTATTTAAAGTGCTGTTCTGTTGCATGATGCATCACACCAGAACTGACATTAATGACATTTAAAGAAAAGGAGATGGAGGCTTTTAGTTTTTAAAAACATTTATTATTTTATCTTTTATTTTATTCATTGATTGTCATACAATATTACAGATCCACAATTGCCAGTGTTGGCTCATATACAAAAGCACAAAGTTCTACTACCTATAACCTTATATTATGCATTTAATTCAGTGTACAGTGGCAATAAAAAGCACCCAGTAAATCAAAGTACTACACACGTTGGATGCTGATGCTGGAGGGAAAAAATGGTGGACCAAGAATTCTGTGTGGACTTAAAGAGCCTTCACTTTTTTGCACAAATGCCACCCATAAGGTATTCCACACTGTGCTCCAGCATTCTGAGGAAACACACACCATCCTCAAATCCCATTAAAAAGTACTGAAGGGACCTGGTATGAGACTTCCTAGCAAGAAAGATCAAATTAAAATGAAATGAAATTCAAATGAAAATGTCTCCCTGTTACCTATGAATACAGGCTGAAACAGTATATGGCATATATGGTACATATACAAAATTAGGCAAATCTTAATATATATGGACATGCTGTACATGGCATTTTAATATTGTTGCTATGCAACGATTGAACGTCCATGTGAAGGGCAGCGTCACTCCTCGGTACCGGTAAATCAGGTGGGCTCCTCCCGTCCATCTTCTTCTCTCCTCAGTTCTCCCTCTGTGCTCGTTGTGGGCCCCACCATGGTCCATAATGTCTCCCTACCCAATGCTGCTGCTTCCTCTTACCATTTTGTTATGCACATTGGCTCAAAAGACATCAAGTCGCAGTAACCATAAACTCTTATTAACACACTCTGGCAAACATTGCATTACTTCTGGACCGTTACCCTCTCCCCATTTCGGGGTTGTGAAGAGATGGAACTTGCTCTGATCTCATGTAAGACCCCTGCTGCATGACAACCATGTAAAGTCCAATTGTTAATTCAATTTCCTACCATATTCCAGTTGTTATTAATCAGGCTTCATACACCATTCGCTGCCAACAGGAAGGACCTTTTCTATGTATGTCTGTGTATGTCAGTCTGTGTCTCAGACTGTTGATGTGAAACTGGCTCTTCCTAATGTAAGATCAGTCAACAATAAGACTTTTATTTTATGAGATTTTATCGACTCAGAAAAATTATACTTCCTGTTTCTGACTGAGACCTGATTGAAGCCTGGTGAGCATAGCCAGCTGGTTAAACTGTGTCCCCGTGACTATGATTTTATTTCAGGACTAGTGGCTGTAGTGGAGTTATTTAGATGTAGCCCATCAGAGATTTATTAATTCTCCAGCTTTGAGGTGCTTATGTTCAAGTCTGTTGTACAGACCCTGTTCTTTGTGTGGTTGTTTATCGCCCCCCTAAATCTAATGCTTCTACTTTAATTTAAATCAGGATGTGTCTGACCCAACCCATAACCAAGGCCATGTCTTAGATTTAGTTTTTACTCTTGGATTGAATATGTGCTCTCTGGTTTTGGAAGTGTTTTGTGCCTCTGATTACTGATGTATTATGTTTAAAGGCTTTTCAAGCTGTCACAGTCAAAGTGCTCAAAAATTCACCTCTCTTCTGGTAACATTTTAGCTCAGCTATCTCACACAAATGATCTGTTAAATTATTGTTTCAGTGATCTTTGTTCTTCACCCTTAGATGCTATAGCGGCACTAAAAACTAGATTGAAATCTGTCAATATTTGCCCTTGGAAAAATGAAAGCATCCACAGCGTAAAAAGGACTTGTAGAAGAGCTGAGCGGAAGTGGAAAATCACTAGTGGTCCATTACAAGCACATGAAGGAATTAAAGATGCAAGAGCAAGCTATTACTCTGAGCTAATCTCTACTAATCTCAGGTTGTTGTTTACAACTATTGATCGTCTTGTGAACTGACTGTGACAAGTTTTTCACCTTCTTTTTAAATAAGATTGAGGACATCAGGTCTAAGATTTCCTGCCCCATTTTCTTTACTAATGTATCCTGTCCTTGTCTAGATACCCTGAGTCAGAAGAAGAACTGGTTGATGAATCAACTTTATTTGGCACTAACACGTGGTGAATTTCTTTCTTTGCATACCTCTGACTAGATATACACACATCACCCCACACACATGCACTTTTTCAGGTCAGAGCACAGTGCAGGTGTCAGCTATTGGACAGCGTGCCTGGAGCAGTTGGGGGTTAAGTGCCTTGCTCACGGGCACTTTGGCAGTGTTGGTGGGCACTGTAGCTGTGGCACCAGTCATTTTTCAATCAACAGCTCACAGCTGTAATGCGCCCTCCTGGTGGTGCTGGGGATTGAGCCAGTGACCCTCCGGTGATGGGTTGATCTCTCTAACCGCTAGGCCAACCTGCCGCCCCCAGTTTAGGTCTATCTCTCAAGAGGATCTAAGTAAACGATATCTGGATGAATGAGTGCTCAGTATTAGTGCTGCTTGACCTTAGTGCTGCCTTCAATACTATAGACAATGGTAGAGTGAGGCAGTGGGCTCCGCTCTAGATTGGTTCTCATCATACCTGACTGATAGGAAATGTCTTGTGTCCATTAATGGCTATTTCTCCTCTCCTTAATCACATGTGGTGTGCTCCCTTTAGGTAATTAAATTAGACAGCATATTATCTCCTTTCACGGTTATGCTGATGATACCCAACTGTACCTCTCAGTCAAGCAGAGTAAACTAAATATGTGCCTATATTATGCCTCTCTGCATAGTTGTTGTCTCTGCAATGCCCTGGTTACCCGCCTAAACAAAAAAGAGACAGAACACCTTTACATCGCTTCTTAAAATATACTTTTATTGTAAGGCCTTTCTGTGATATTTGGCCTATACTTATTTTATCCTTATTGCTTTGTTTGATATTTATTAATTCCTGTTTGTTTTATCCGTATGGCTTTTACTGTTTTATACCTCATTGTTCTTTCTGTCTTATCTATCTGTAGCCTATTGATCTTTGTCATTGTTGTCTTTTATTTTCCTTGGCTGTGAAACACTTTTTAAGCTTGTTTTTAAAAGTGTCATATAAAGATACATAAAGATTATATAAAGATCATTATCATTATTGTTATTATTATTATAATGCTGCATGGCGATACAAACACTTCAGTTATGTACGTCAAGGAATTTCAAGATTTTTCTGCCACTGTATTCATGGAAGGTCAGTTTGTTCCACTATTACACACAATGTCTCATTTTCGTTGTTTTAGGCTGTTTTAGGCTAAAAATATTGACAAATTTATTGACAAATTTAGACTCCTTTTTTGGTAATTCTGCCATTTTTCTTTTTACCAGCTTTTATTGCAGACCAGCCTTTATTTACTCAGACCCACAACACTCCCTTGCTATTGTTAGAGATCTGGCCACAATTTGAGACAAAACGTTTTAAGAATATCAGTCAGCTTACAAGGGCAAAATTGCTTAGTGAATGGTACAGAGAGCTTAAAATGGCTGTAGGTAATGAATGATATGTTTAGAAAACATTTGGCAAAAAAGTAGGAATACTGGTCTAAAAGGTTAGTAGGGCTGTGCCTCCCACCAATGAGGGCTTACATGGACGGTATGACGACTATGACGTCAACAGCTCCATGTACTAGTAGGTTATTGGATAAGCTGAATAGTAATCTACAGTGGGCTAGGATGAAAGTGAAGTCAAGTAAGTCTAGGAGTATTTTGATTATTAAAGGGAAGGTAGTAGACAAGAAGTTTTTCATAGATGATGAAGTGGTACCAACAGTGATAGAGAAACCGGTCAAAAGCTTAGGAAGATGGTACGATGCAAGCCTCAGTGATAAGGGTAAATTTCAGGAATTGAGGCAGGAAATGATTCGAGGTTTTTCAGGTATAGACAAGTCAGGGCTCCCAGTTAAAAGTTAAAATTGTGGTGTCTACAGTTTGGATTGTTGCCTTGGCTGATGTGGCCGCTGACAGTGTATGTATAAGGCGACAGCAGTAGAAAAAAGAAAGATGGTAGTTGAAGAAATACATCATCAGGAGGGGGTAGTAAGATGTACTAAGGCAGTGTCGCAGACAAAACAAGGACAGTGGGTGTATTGGGAGAATGTAGAGAAGAGAAGTTTGAAGTGGAGAGAGTTGTGGAGCATGGAGGCAAGCAGAATTAGATTCATAATAGGGGCTACTTATGATGTGCTGCCATCTCCCCAAAATCTTAATCAGTGGATGGGTGAGGATGCTAGTGATGTGTCGGTTGCGAACGATCCGGCTCTTAGAGCCGGCTCTTTGAAGTGAACAACGGGAGCCGGTTTGTTTTTTTTCTCCTCTTTTTTCTGTTAAAGCCGCACGTGATTGGTCAAGATGTGTGGTGGCGTC
>OOFE01036192.1:11965-22296 GCA_900323365.1 Monocentris japonica | reverse complement strand
ACTTGCTTATTTGTTTCACTTACCTGTCTTAGCACTTGCTTATATGCTTCACTTATTTGTCTTAGCTCTTGTTTATTTGCTTCACTTATTTGTCATTTGTTTAAATAAAAAGTAGGTAGCTAACTTATTGCACTTTTAACTTAGCACTGGTTATGCTCTTAGATTCTTGTTTCGGAAGGAAATGCACTTACAATTTCTGGTGACTAGTAGTTTTTTGCCCACCTATGTTGAATGCACTTATTGTAAATCGCTTTGGATAAAAGCGTCTGCTAAATGCCTGTAATGTAATGTAAATGTAATGTAATCGCTTGCCAGTATACTAATGTTGTCTAGCAGTCGGTGGGAGAGCAAGGCAAGCAGATCTAATGTTGCTCAGCCAACGGGAGTCAAGTGACACCATGACATAATTTGATCCACACCCCCTTCATTATCAGATGGACCAGGAAGTACAGAAATAAATACAAAAATGTATAAATACAGAAATGAATAAAGTGGGCAATACATAAATAAATAAACAAATAAATAAATAGTTTCGCTGTCAATATGTAATTGCGTGCCTTGTTGTCCAGGTCTTGTACAGCTCAGTCTTGTGCCCCTGACGCTGGCTTGGCAGTACACAAAAATCCCTGACCAAATCTAGATACAGTACATTTTGTTGTTTGATATTGTTTGATATTTGTTTGATATTTCAGTTTTTCCTTTTTAATAAATTTGCAAAAATTTCTAGAATTCTATTTTCGCTTTGTCATTATGGGGTGTTGAGTGTAGATTGATGAGGGAAAAAAATGAATTTAAACGATTTTAGCATAAGGCTGCAACATAACAAAATGTGAAAAAAGTGAAGGGGTCTGAATACTTCCTGAATGCACTGTAGTACGTTGAAGTACCCCTGAGCAAGGCACAGAACACCCCATCTGATCACTCCATGTAAGCCACTCTGGATAAGAGCATCAGCTATGTAAACTCAGCAGTAGCGTCCCTTCATTGCCCCGACTTGTAGAAATATACATACATAGGGCAATTTTTCAACTAATACACTAAAGCTACAAATAGGACCCGGTCCAAAGCCAGGTCCCACAAGTTAGACTCACCAGCTGATCATCCCTCTTTCTTGTATTATCCTAGAATATCTATCACTGTGCCAAGCTGGCCATAGGGGCCACACTGCAACTGGTGGACAACGTTATGACGGGGAGAGTGAAGAATGGCATGGCTCTCGTCAGGTGAGGTTGTTAAAAGTGAGACTCAGGATCAGCACTAGATAACTCTAGTTGCCCTGAGTTTTGAGTGTGACACCACATTGAGTGTGTTTGAGTCTCTTTAGTGAGTGAGTCTACCTTCGATCGTGTTGCTTTTTTTTTTTAGTGATTGGTAACCAACTTTTGACATTCCTTACTTCTTCTCTGTCATTGTTGATAGACCGCCAGGACACCACAGTATGCGCAGTGCCGCCAGTGGTTTCTGTGTGTTTAACAATGTGGCCATAGCAGCTCGATATGCCAAGCAAAAATATGGGCTTAAAAGGTAATACAAAATAAGCTACCGCCAATTTTCTGTTCCTTTTTACAACCATGTAAAAAAATCATTCTGAAAGAACTATTGCGTTATTTTTATGTCTGTATTTTTCTTAGGGTGTTGATAGTTGACTGGGATGTGCATCACGGTCAAGGGGTGCAGTACTGCTTTGAAGATGATCCGAGGTGAACGGCTTTTCTTTTGCAAGGATCTTGGGCTGTGTAGTTGCTTTATTAGGCTACTGACTCCTCAAATTCTTTATACCACTATATTTCCCAGTGTGATCTACTTCTCATGGCATCGCTATGAGCATCAGAAATTCTGGCCTATGCTCAGGGAATCAGACTATGGCAGCGTTGGCAAGGGGAAAGGGGCTGGATTCAATATCAATGTGCCATGGAACAAGGTAATTCACATCCACCACAATACTTAATACAGCTGCGGTATCATTATAATTCATTTGTCATCCCAGTTCACAGGCCTCATTTGAAAAACTAACATAGATATATGTAGTATTCCCTTATAGTTTTCAATATGAGAAATTTTGGCACCAAGATGAACTTATCATTAATCACAACTTTGCTTTTGATGGTTGTAAGCATAAACCTTGTGTGTTGGAACCATTTATTAATGTGGACCCATGTCCTTGTTTAGGTGGGAATGGAGAACAGTGACTATCTAGCAGTCTTCTTCCATGTCCTACTGCCTGTTGCATATGAGGTGAGTCAGGAAACTCACTTTTTGAAAGTAGATGTGGTTATATGTTGGAGATTATTCAACTGAACGCATTATTCTCGTTACAGTTTTGCCCAGACTTGGTCTTGGTGTCTGCAGGCTTTGACTCAGCCATTGGTGACCCAGAGGTGAGGTGATTTATATAAATTACCAAATGCTTTGGTATAATAAAGCTTGTGATGCAATTGCGATACTCCTCCAAATGTATGCTGTTTTTTTTTCTCTGTATGCTGAATGTACATAGCATCATATGTAACACCCAATGTCCAGAGTATGTCTTGCACTTTTGCACTGTATATGAGGTTTTATTTGTTCCATGAATGCCAGTGTGCTACATTATAAAAGTAGAAATTGTTATATTAAATTATAAAACACTGCAAGTTGGCAATACTTGATAATAAAAATGATTCTGTTTTTCTTTGCTCTCAGGGTCTGATGTGTGCCACCCCAGACATCTTTGCCCACCTCACTCACCTCCTGATGAACCTAGCAGGAGGCAAACTGTGTGCTGTCCTGGAGGTCGGTGTCACTGTCACCCTACTGGAACATGAACATTAGAAGACGTAACCTACACTTGCTCGATTCTGTTCTGTGCTGTCCAAATGTTTTCCAGGGAGGGTACAACTTTACTTCTCTCGCCCAATCTGTGTGTCAGACCGTCCAAACCTTGCTTGGTGACCCCGTCCCTCGACCTACAGAGCTGGGTGGTCCCTGCGAAAGGTCTGCCCGCCTGCAAATTTAAGTTTATGAGTTTATAATAAGTATGAACCTCAACTATTTTTTGCTGTTTGAAAACTATCAATCTATTTAAATCTACTTTTCTTGTCTGCTTCAGTGCACTTGAGTCTATACACTGTGTCCGATCAGCTCACAAGCAATATTGGTCCTGTTTCAAGCACACAGGTATCATCCCCATGCCCGTTATTGACATATTCCCTCTCTTTCACCATTAATAACACATTCAACATTAATGTTCTCATTCACATCATGTCACATAAAATGGATAATTTTGTTCCAGTCTTCCCATGAAGCACAGCTTAGCCACACTGTATGAAAAATGGCGATCTGCTAGCAATATTTCTCACCTTTATTCTCTTTGTTGCTTTAATGTTACATCACTTTCATTTTCATTCCCTTCTTTAGCTGATCTACCCACTTCTGATCTCAGCACTAATCGCACAGAACAGGAAAAGGGGGAAGAGCTTATGGGAGCTGAACAGAATAAGAAATAAGGCGATAAGTACAGAGGAAATGGTTTGGCCAGAGCCTCCAAAATGTCTTGCTCCTTCTATCCAAACTGCTGTGGCTCTCCCTGATGGCGTGGTTTGCCCAGATGGATGTAAATGCTTCAGTTCATCAGCGGATCCCAATCCGATCTTACTCAGCAGACTCAGGTATGGAGCTATGGTCGATGTTCATATTCAGCTTAACTACTTCATCCAACTCACAAGAACCAGATGAAAAATCACTTAAAATATATAATCTCGATTTCCTCTGTTTCATCGATGATGGCGCGTTGTTTTTTTTACACTTCACACTCACTACAGGGAGAACTTCTTTAAAGAGTCAGAAGACAAGGATGCTCTCATGACCCTTTGCAATCTTGTTGCCCTCTTAGAGAGAATGGAGAAAAATGAGGTACAATCAGCCTTTTGTGTGTATCTTGTCTTTTGGAGTGTTGTGATTTGATTGTGATCTGATACTGAGTACGGTTTGTGCTTTGGCTCACCTCCCATCATGTGCTGCAAACTAATCCACTATCAAATCACTGCCTGTCAGATCCGCAATGGCTTGGCACTGGTCCGTGATGTCTCCATGGCAGTGATGTGTGCCGTTCAGCATGCTGCGACTTCACTCACCAACCGGTATAGCAGTACCGTATGGCTTCTTGGATTTCATGACACTTAAAAAGCTTATGCCCACTTTATGTTATAACATGTATAACACTAGGGTGCCAGGGTGGTCCAAGCCCCCATGTCGACACACATCCACACTGCTTAAGTGTCTTTAATAAAGAAGAATGTATTCAATATCTTGCTTGTTAGTACTAAGAATGTATTCTCATTTGGCAAGGGCTTGCTCTTCATACAGGGTTTTGCTTGTGTGTATTGGAGAGGGGGCGGTCCTGACTCACATCACAGAGGATGGGTGAGTACCTTAAAGTACCATAAAGATGTGCTCTGAATTTTACATTGTGATGAAACTTATCCTCCTTCAGCCAGTGAAAATGGCAATTCCACAGCAACAGCATGAAATGGTGACCAAAACCTTTGTCATTTCTTTAGGAAAACACTCGTGGTGCAAATCGGCAGTAAGGAGCCGGAGGGTCGGAAATCCAAATATTGTGTTCCTGTGTGTCTGAAGAAGGTACTGGGGATTTTAGTAGTGCAAATTAAGCACATTAGCACTCATCATTGCAGATTTTATTGGTGTGTATGTTTATGTGCAGAGGATGTGTGTGTGTGTGTGTTTGTGAAATGACCAATCATAATACGGTGGAATCTAGGATAAATGCTTCCCAAGAACAAAGACATGAATTGTCTGTGTTTGTGTACACGAGTGTGTGTGCGTGGCTGTACATGTACATATTTTTTGGTGATGTGTATGTGTGTGTTTCCACAGGGTTGCAGTGACATACCAGGTTTTATGCAGGCGGTGTTGGGTCTCCTCCTGCCCATAGGATATGAGTACAACCCTAGCCTGGTTCTGTTGGTTCGGATGCCAGACAGTGGAGTGTGTGAGAGTGTGTGGCAACAACTAACAGGCCTGTTGCAGGGCCTGGCACAGGGGCACACACTTGTACTTATGCAGGTGAGAGAGCAGGGACACCATTATAGTAAAGAAAATTGGCTTTAGAGGTACAGAAGCATCTTACTGTGTTTTTTTTCAGGAAAACGAGAAAGCATCAGTAGGCCCCACAGCCTCTTCTCTCCTGGGGAACCCTGCACCCTCCCTGGGGCTCCTAGGATCTCCTCCACCAGAGGATGTGGAGGCCCTGGAGAGTCAGAGACGCAGGCTGCAGGCCGACTGGAAGTTACTGCAGACTACAGGTGAATGCAAAATGAGAATCCTGTATAACAGTATTGCAAAAATCCAGTTATGTAATTTAACACCCTCAAAGCGACTGGAAGATATGGAATGGTGGTTGAATGTAGGAATTCAGTTGAGTGAATTTTGTGTTTTATCTCTTGGAAACAGCACCAGAAAGCAGAGAGGGAGACAAGGACGACTGAACCCATTCCTCGATCTGCTTTTATAATCAGCCGGAGAACATTGTACATCTATTATGAAGAAGTTTTGACACTGACTGTTATGCCATTTTACATGTTGTGCCTAACTGTGTGTCTCAACAAGCATCATAATCTGAACATCTGATTACCAGACATTGATTTGATTGCTTGTCTTACAACTCAGCTGATGTTCAGTAAATAATTATATCCCTCAGAAATTGTGAATTCATCATTATTTTATATTTATCATTTAATGGTTAACTTATTGGTCAGTTCATACACTGTCTACTAATTAATAGTAAAGAGTACAGTATACATCAGGGGTGACATGCACCCAAAAAATCTGAGGGGGCACAGAGAGAAATGCAAGCTGGCACACTGCGTGACCTCAACATTTTTGTCTCTTGCATCATGCTGACGGTGACTGGCCTGATTACTGGACAAATAAATCAAATACGTAAATACCAATATGAATGTCACATGGATGTACCTTTTAAATCAGATTTCTGTCTAGGCTTGCCATACCTCTTGAGCTGTCAACCTCATTTGTCATGGCTTTGGCTTTCACCCTTTGCTTTGAAGATATATTTCTCTGCATTCTTCTCTACAGATGAGAAATTGAATTCAGCGTGGGCTGCTGACTTAGCGCTTTTCCACCAACACCTGTCCTGGAGACTGGCGGCTTTGGTGAAACTAGTAGCCGGGGGCACGTCGCCACTGGTATACATGAATTATCAATGATTTTTTTAAATAGCTCTAGTTAACATTTTGTTAGGTTCGTTATTATCCAGGTTAAACACATATGTACTTAACAATAATCATAATAGTATGAAACATGGTGTTTATCATGCTTAGTAAATGGTTAGAAGTGGAAATAAATATTAGGTGGTTTGTAAGCGGGATCTGAAGGCCCCTCAAGCACGCCAAGGGTTCCCCAGGAAAAGGAGGAATACTTTACTTTGAGACTAGGGACGTTTGTTATATTCTATCTTTATTTTGCTATGTCCTGCCTAGCTCTCTGCCCTGCCACCACCTTGGCCAGACCTCCCTTGAAAAAGAGACTTTTTAACTCAGTTTGACTTGATTGACTAAATAAAGGTTAAATAAATGTATACAAATCAATAAATAAATGTGCAGGCTACGGGTCACCTTTTTCACATCCTCCTGCCCCCCAGCCCCCTTGCCCAAACATGCTTTATTCCTCATCCAGCCATTGACCGGCGCTGTGGGGTAAACGGATGGTGACTAGTGGAGCCAAACCCCTGGCAGCTCGCCTGTGAGTCATTCAGCCCTATTGATACCAAACAAGCGCTCTTCCCTTTCCTTCTCCGCCTATTGTATGTGTGCGTGTGTGTGTGTGTTTTGTCTTTCCCTTGTCATTTGATCGTGCATTGGTGGCTGAATGCATCAAAGGGAGTGAGATTTTCCACAGCCCAGAAATAGATGTCAAAGATGTCTGGGACTCCGACCAGATCTGCGACCCCACAGTCCGCAAAGATAAAAAAGGACGAATCTTTCCTCGGGAAATTAGGAGGGACGCTGGCGCGGAAGAAAAAGTCGAAAGAAGGTAACTAATTTGGAAGGTTTTATTCTGGGCGCAACGCGTTATTACAAGGCCAGAATGTATTTCCCGTGTTGTGTTACTGTCCATGGTGCTGCAATCACATGATGAGCTATCAATGTTTTCTATTCTCTTCTGGGACATTTTTCAGCATGGCTTGTTTTGGTCTAAATGTAGCGCGTCTGGACAATTCCCAGCAATGAAAATAATTACAGTAGAGACTGAGAGCGTTTCTCTGGTACTCATTTGTGAGTTTATAGTGACCTTGTCGTATTTTATTATTTTTAGTATTTCTATCTCCTCTGGTATCACCAGAACATTCAAAAAGGGACTTTTTGCTGTGTTATCTAGGCATATCCCCATGGTTTTGAGCTGTGTAATGTAGCCTAGATGTGGTTTTTGATATCTCCATTAGGAAAGGCCAGACTTCTGAGCAAGTGAAAGGCGAGACAAAGCCTCATAGCAAGTCCACAGGCATTTAACATGAGGTAATAAACATAAATAGATAGATGACCGGGGCCAGTAATGCAAGGTTATTAAGATAAGGTGTAAGAGGATTATTTCTTTCACTTTCTTTGGCTCAAGAACCCAAGGACTGTACTCTCTAACTTATTGCTTCACTTTCCCATTTATTTACCAAGTTGTTTTCTAACCCTGCTCCAGCACCCCTCCGATATAGTCAGTCTTGTAAACGGACAGCTGCAACGTCTGATGCCTCTTGGTGTGTGTGTGTGTGTGTGCTCTCAGCCACGTGTTTGTCATTCTCCATGAAAGGAAAGGGACATATTAATTGCTCACTTGGGGCTCCTAAACTTTTAATGTTAAGGGTTCCCAAATAGATGATTTTGATTTTCAATGATTTTCATTCTGTCCTAAAGAGCCACATCTGAGAAAAAAAAATTCTTAAGACCCTGTGCACAATTGTGTCACTCTCCATACTATAGGTGGGGGAAGTAATAAGGTTGAGAACAGTAGGGACAGAAGGAATTCCCACAGGGTCAATGCAAAATCTATGAGGCTCTCTGCTATGTATGTAGTGCCCCTGTGTGGTGAAAGTGGATTAAAGCACACATATACTACTGGTCATTATGAAGGCAGAGGATCTTTGTTGTGTCAGAATCAGAAATCAGCATTTGGAGAAATAAGTAGGATTTCGCCTCCGTATTACAGTGAGGGCGCACAGCTTATGGCATCACACACTGCCTGGTTGTGGTTTCTGTTACTTTTGGGTGTGGTTTATGTTTTGAGGAGCACACCCAAGTGAAACAAGTTGCCACGAGAGAAGTTCCTTCTCTCTTGCTGAATAATTATTTAGGGCAGAATAATGTCATTCCTCTCAGAAAGAAATGGTGAGAGGTGTGATATTTCTGAGAGGAGTAGCTAAAGGCGACTGAACAAGACATACATTTAATCTACAACAACAGTTTAACATGTACTTTCATATCTTCGTTTTTAAGGAGCCCAGATTCCTGCAGTTGCAGGCCTAGCTTTTCAAGATAGGTCTATGGCTGTTTCCGTGTCTCCTGATAAACTGAAAGGAAGTGTGTGTGTGTCTCTTGACAATGAGGCACAAGTCACTTGGTCAGCGATATGCATTGTAGTAATGATAGGTTAGTTAAAATAAAGCAAGTCATTGCCTTATAAGCACTGCGAGGATGTTTTGTCACATCCTCACCATTGTATCTTACTGGGGTGAATAGTATTTCCCCCCAGTACAAAGTATTAGTGTAATACAGGTCCCACAAGGATGGATGCAGACAATAGTAAGTTGCATGTTTCTATCCCAGGTTTGTAATTGGTATTTTGTGAATCCCACACAGCTATTGAAAAGAGATAGAGAGGAATGGAGTACATTATACATTGTATGCATGCATCTAAGAAAGTTAAGGCTTTACTATTTTTATCTACTGTCAGGGCACTGTGGCTCCGACACTTCTTACTAATTGTGGTTTGTAATGTTGGTGATCAAGGAATTTAAGTTTCTCCAATAGCAGCAAGTCTTAAGTATCTTCAGTGCAAATGTAAATAATGATTGGATGTGAAATTACCAGATTATTCCACTGGTGAATTATATTGACTCGACAGTTATGTTATTACTGGTTCTAGTAAATGTCATGCCTAATATCTGATGAAGCCCCCCTGTGAAACATCCTCAGTGACACTGTCGTCTCCCGGCTGTGGTTAATGACTGTTCGGTGCCCGTTAGTCACTGGTGCCCGTGTTGGTGTAAATAACCAGAGCTATATTTAAGGTCCAGCCTGTCTTCTCCATACTGCGGCATTATTTATATCTTTCCCCTGTGCCACAGTAAACCACCTCCCCCCGGGGAGCAGTGGAACCGACCAAGAAGAGGTCGATTTCAATCTGCCTTATGCGTTGTTTACGGTTTGGTGAGATTATACATACTGCATGTCTTCCTCAGCCCTCTAAGCAAAATTTAATTAGACGGTATGTTGCTGTTATTTTGACTGCAGTCGCAGTAATGCGGTTGTCTTTTTGCAAAATAGTTTGTAGTATTACTGAGAAACGGTTCCACGAATGCCCGCAATGAAGCTGGCGGAAGGTAGATGTTATTGACTGCAGGCCCTGGTTTGTATTGAATTTGTGTAATTCAGTTAAAAGGAATACTTGCACTGCAGGATTGATTATCCACTGCAGCAAAACATGCTCACTGAGGGGGTAGAGTTATTCTTTGAAGTAATATTACTGTGAAACTACTACTCTATACCTAATCTTGTTCAGCAGTCAGTTATGCTCTTTTGTCTGAACTGCTTGGTATGACAACAAAAAGCAGGAACACAGCATTGTTGAGTATTGAGTAAACACTCTTTTCTAATCTTGATAGCGCTGAAAAGTAGATCATAAATACAGGTGTTATATTTGAACAGATTAGACGATGGCCAAACAACGGTACTACCTGTCAGTGCCACAGATCTAGGGTCAGTGCAGTCTTCCCCACGATGTCCCCCCGTCCCATCCACCAATGACTAGAGGTAGTGATGTCTGCTCTGTCCGCTGTGTAACAGCCCAGAGGTTAGTGGTGTGGTACAGTTACTGTGGTGCTTTTACATCTAGCGTGGTGTCTCCTTCCTTTCCCATATACATATACACACACACACACACACACACACACACAACACACACACCCCTCTGCTTCTCTGGTAACTGCACCGCAGAGGTGGAGTTGGGGGTTGTGACAGAAATAAACACGTGATGACGCCCCTGCCACTGCTCAACCCCACCGGCTACAATCCACACACACCCACACTATACTACGTTCTCTACCTTCA
>OOFE01036192.1:0-11945 GCA_900323365.1 Monocentris japonica | reverse complement strand
GCTGTTACATCGAGGAACCTTCAGTTTTCCATTGGGGACATGGCGGGGCTACTGTGTGGGACCAAGAGGAAGAAACAAGGTACTTTTTTCTTTTTTTTTTTTTTTTTTTAAATCTGTCAGGGTTTTGTATAGTGGGCTTTGAGGAACTTTGAAATATGAATGGGGAAGCATGTCCTGTTACCTTGCTGCACTGTATGTTTATATTCAGCAATGTGTTGTGAACTGTCGTGAATGTCGAGTTTTATGAGAGCTGCGTTTCCCAAGGAGGTTTATTCACTAGTTATTGTAAAATGTTTTTATAGATGAGAGAAACATACTGGATGTACACTATGTAAGATTGACTGTGTGACAGAAGGTGACTGGCAAGTGAATAATATAATTTTCAGCGAAAGTATTTTGGTTTCTATATTTTATCCTGCATTCTGACATATGCTATAGTTTAACCATTTTATCACAGATTTGCCTGTACTGTGATCCCTGTGGTAAAATACCAAGGCTGTCTCTGTCCAGCACAGTACAGAGGCACTGAGGCAGCCAGATGTACAGATGGACACAGGGGGAGGAAGTAGGACAATTATCATGAAATGCAGAAAGCCTGCACTGTAATTACAAAGGACATGCTGATCTGTAGTGAGATGCAAGGCTAGTGTAGCTCGCTGGCTAGGGCTTGTGGTCAGCCACTGTAAGAAAGCTGAATCAGATAGGAAATCTTTGGGGACAACTCCTCCCTTTGATATACCGTACATCCCCTCTCTGTACATGCTTTGAAGTCGTCTTTTTTTTTGGATTGGATTGTAACGGCATTGTCGTAGACAATCTTATTCTCAATCAAATTGTCCATTTTAGATTTTCATCTGAAAAAATGCTAAAAATGCAATCTTTTTTATCCCTTGCATCCTTCACTTGGCCCTCCTCAATGACTTTAAATAGCAACGTCAATGAAAAATGATTTTAGACCATCCAATGCAGCCCTAGTCTGTTGCAGGATTTACAATGGGGCCATTAGGGGAAGGCAGCCTCTATTCCCTGTAGTATGAAGTCTCCAGTCTGAAGTGAAAAAACAAACAGCAGAAAGTGGCTAGGTATCATTCAATACCTTAAGTGTGTACCTATATTGATTATTTCTTGGGATCTTGATAATTGATGTTCCGCCACTCTTTGTATTGTCGTTTGTGGCAATCCCCACCTGAGTAGGGTAAAACGAATCATAAAAAGTATTTGCAAATATTATTTTTCCCAGGTTTGGCTGCTACTGAGACTAAAACACCACAGCCAAGCGGTTGATTAGTGACTGATGAGGAGCAGAGGAGGAGCAGGGAGTAATGGGACAGTTGGTCCACAGGGGAAAGTGTGACATCAGAGGCTCCGGGCCCCTGGCTGTGTATTAAGCCTGCCTACAGACAGCTGGACATTATACACTAATACTGTACCACTGACACTGTTTCAACTCATGAACTATTTATTTTCTTTCTCTCTCTCCCTCACACACACACAATCTTTCTTTCCCTGCCTCTGTCCCTCTCTCTCTTTCTCTCTCTCTCTGCCCTCCCTCTCTCCATGTTTTTTTCATTGACAGTATAGAAATACAATGCAATCCAATAATATTCTGTGTGTATCATCCTTTTAATAACTTCTTAATCACATTATTCTTCAACGTTTCATAGCATCTTTTGTGTATGTGTGTGTGTGTGTGTGTGTGTGTGTTTTGTTGCTGTCTCCCTAGTGAGTGATCTCCATGAGGAGGGGAAGAATGCCATCAACGCTCCAATGCTTCCCTCAGGGACAGATATCCATCCTGAGGACACACTGCTGGGTACACACACACACACACACACACACACACAGGCGCACACATTAAACTCATACACATAGCTCATGGCACATATCAGGCATACAAACATTCATTCAAAAAGACACAGGTTTTCCCAAATGGCATCACTGGGTTTTTTTTTTAACCTTGGAGATTGTAGTGATTTACTGCCAACTGAATGTTAATGCTACTTTCTGATACTACAGCTGTTTGTCATTTACACACCAACAACACGTTTGACTTCTTGGGGTTACTGAGAAGAATGTGAATGTAATACGGGTTGACTGGTGGGGAAAGTGTTGTGACAGTGGAGGAATAGGAAATGAAACAGCTGTGGGTGGAGTGCAGACAACACCCTCCAGTCTCCAGTCAATGTCTGAATCACTGTTGACATGAGTGTGATAGGAAAACTGTCTGTGTGTGTGTCTGCTTGTGTGTGTCTGTCTATTTGCATGTATGTGTGAGAAGGGTTGAATGTCTATGTGTGTGTGAAGGGGGGAGGTAAATGTGTAGGAAATGACATTTGATTGTGTCAGATAATGTGGACTCCCACTCACTTAACTCTGTTAAATCTCCTTCGTATCTCCATCAGAGGAAAACGCTGAGAGGAACATGTTGGACCCAACGTCCAGGGAGAACCCCAAATTCAAAGACCTTCTGAAGGTAGCCTGGGCTCAAACTTCCTACTTGCACACCGTCGTATCTCTTCAAAGTTGTGATGATATAATCAGAGTGGAAAGAAATCAGAAAAACAAACCAAATAGAAACATCTATTTCAGTTGTTTGGTAGCCTGTCATGGTGTTACCCATGTTGATTTTTAAATATTTACCTGTGTCTGCTGAGATTAAAGTGTACAAATGGTAAGAATCTGTATCTTTGTAATGCTAAATATAATAAAGCAGTAACTGCAAGCAGGCATGAAAAAAGACTGGTAGCATCGCTAGTAGTTCATTTGACCCTGTAAGTACCCAGATGGCCTTTGTGTCTCTTTATTTTTGATTGTACTTGTGTGTACGTCAAGGTCTTGATTGACTGGATTAACAGTGAGCTGGAGGAAGAGAGGATTATTGTCAAAGATCTGGAGGAGGACTGTTATGATGGACAGGTGCTCCAGAAGTTATTTGGTGAGGAGCTGGTTTACTTGGTATCACAGCAACACAATCACTGTTTTGGACATCTTTGTGTGTATTTCCCTGTCATGTACGTGTCCCCCATGTCTATGATTCTGTACTCCATATCCTCTTGCCTTTCTTTTTAAAAAAAAATTGTGAGATTCCCTTAATGAATCTCACAATTGATGGACTAACTGCATATTTTTTGACAATAAGTGACAATAAGTATACTCAAAATGGCCCTCCCAGCCCTCGCCCTGCTTCCTCCTGGTACCCTGACAGCTCACTTACCTTGGTTGGTTTCTTCTCCTCTGTCACCACCTACTGGACCTTGTGCAAACACCAGCTAATCAGACCAGCTGACAAAATGTCTCAGCAAAAACCCCCATCATGCCTGTACAAGAAGAAAGCATTTATTGGTTGTGGTTCTTTCACTTTTTCAACTTATGTACATAAATGTCAGTCCTTTTTGCATCAGTTGGCCTCATCTGCATTTCTTTCTTTTCAGCCCTTCTTGGTTTCTTTTTTGGTATGATTTTTTTGAACCCACGCACCTGAGATAAGCCTTCTAGGACTTTGCTGTAGAGCACAGACACCGTTCACTTGCTCTACTAGTCATCTTTGTTGTCTGTAACCACCACATTGAACATTTTTGTGGTCATCAAGACATGGGACGTTTTTACTACGGCATGATTTTGTGTTCTTCTATGTGTATGGAATGTGTTTCCCTCTGTGTTCCTTCCACCAGTTTCACCTGATATTGTTTTATCCCCTCTCGCCTGCTGATGACAGAAAAGCTGTCAGGCAGAAAGCTGAATGTGGCAGAGGTGACCCAGTCAGAGATTGGCCAGAAGCAGAAGCTTCAGACAGTGCTGGAGGCGGTCAACGAACTGCTGAGGCCTCATGGCTGGTCCATTGAGTGGAATGTTGACTGTGAGTTTTATCTTCTCTTATTCTCCATCACCGTCACTTATTACCACACAGTTGATTCACTTGATTTGTATTAAAGATCTCATATTATAGGAAATCAAATTTCCCTTTAATTTATTTAGATATGTGAGCAAAGACATTTAATGACATTGTTAACAGTTCATTTTTTTGTTGAGTGGTTACATTTAAAGTTACTGCATTTTCAAAAATCCACCTTTTGCTGGCAGTTTCAGACAAACTCCAGTAAACACATCACAACTGAACTTGGTCCTGATTGGCTCCCCTCACTACTTACTGAAATCTGTCCAATCAGGCCAGTTTGCAGCATTTGAACAGGAAAGCCTCCACTCACCAGGTTTAGCTGGAGCTGGTGTTGTTAGCCAATCAGGTATTTGGACTGTCGCGAGGACTTCTTGAAATTAATTACATTTAACTAATTCAATTCAGCTTTTAACTAAACTACATTTATTTACAAAACAATGATGAAACAAAACAAAAATGAAATTCCTATCTGCTCGCCATGGTATGTTTGAAAACAAAATCATGAAAAATGTATAATATAATATGACCTTAAATATTGACAAATTGATATTAGATTAGTCCTGTATACTATATCTCAATGGTTAGAGCATAGACGGAAACTGCAATGGACAGGGGTTTGATTCCTTACAGAGCATATGCTATCATGTTAAATTATGAGTTCTTGTAAATAAGCATTTTGTTAATTTGAAACTTTCATCTTTAGGAAATGGCTCACATCATTGTGGTAGCCTGCTGTGTTGAAGCTTTGACAGTCCCCTACTTGTGGTTTATTTTTACAGCTATCCATTCAAAGAACCTGGTGGCCATTGTCTACCTGCTGGTGGCCCTAGCCATGCACTTCCAGGCCCCCATCAGACTGCCTGAGCATGTCTCTGTACAGGTGGTGGTGGTCAAGGTAAGGTTTTCCATCAGGCTCAAACAATGGTGGCATAGATCATCATGATGCTCTATAGGGGTTAAGATGAAACTGAGTGGTGTAGGGATGGATACTCTTTTGGAACTGACATGTTGTGTGATACAACATTGTGACTACATTTGATGTTATCATCTTTTCCTTCTTGTCTTTGTCTTGTCTACACATGCAATTTGTATTATGTGTATCAATGATTTCACCAATGATGTTGTGGCGCAATGACAACACTTTGAGCAGAAAAGAGAAGGCATTCTGCAGACTTCTGTTGTGACCAAGGAGCTGACGAGCACCACAGAGTAAGCGTTGATACAACTTCCTACTATTTTTATTCGCAATCACACTTCACCTCTTCTCATTTCAGTGTTATGCTGCTTATGAGGTGTTGAATGTGGTTTGTATTTGTTGTTTTACATAAAAATATTTCCAGTGTGCACACGGATTTGAATGCTAAGAATAGCGTCTTACTGTCTCTGTAAATCATGTTTTTCAGGATGATGATGGGTAGATTTGGTGAGTCTCAGTCACATGTCTGTTTCTTGCTGCAGTATTAAGGAAATGTCCTTTTCACTTTATTGTTTTATTCTTTATCTGCTTAACTATTTAATACCTTTGACTGATTTCTACTTCATCACAGAGAGGGATGCGTTTGACACCCTGCTGGATCATGCACCTGACAAGCTCAATGTAGTAAAAACGGTAAAAAGAAATGTGTCAGAAACCTTTCTCTACCTGATCATGGATAGACCATTGCTGTCTTTTTTATTTAGTTGAAAATAGTTGTAATGATATTTTATTCGTCCCACCACCAGTCTCTCATCACCTTTGTGAACAAACACCTGAACAAGCTGAACCTTGAAGTTACTGAGCTGGAATCCCAGGTAAGTGATTTGACGACGGTTTATCCAGTCTTGTGTCATCACTGTCACTATGCAGTATTGTGTATTATGATGATATACCTGCATTTTAAATCCTTTAATCCAATCTAATCTACTCATAAAGTTTAATAGGTGGTACTGTATAGATTTATGCAGTCTGCCATCTGTGTGTGTGTCCAGTTTGCTGATGGAGTGTACCTGGTATTGCTGATGGGACTGTTGGAAGACTACTTTGTCCCTCTGTACAACTTCTTCCTTACCCCCGAGAGCTTTGAACAAAAGGTGATTAGGGCTTTTTAAAAGTGAATTATGTGGATCAATAGGTGGGATATTTAGCAATTTCCTTATATGTTTCCATCTTGTTTCCCTCAGGTACACAATGTGGCGTTTGCCTTTGAGCTGATGCAGGATGGAGGTTTGAAGAAACCCAAGGCCAGACCAGAAGGTATTTTATAGTGCGCTGCACTGCATTATTACTAGAGCAAATAAAAAATATAAGAAATTAAATTCCTGTTAGAGATTTTTTGAAGGATGACTGTGATTCTGAGTCCCTTGTAGTGCCTGAGGGCAAAAAGTGTTGAATGGCTGCTGTCCTGCAGTAACAGTAATATTGAAAGTTGTCCAGTAGATGGAGACCTTGCCTAACCCTTTACCACTGTGATATGGTGCTGAGATCAGACTGCCTTGAGCTGCTCTTTATTGTTTTACTAAACCATCCTATTATGCTTTAACTGAATGTAACAGCTTTTCCATAAAACATCAAACTAAGACTGAATGGTTCCATATAATTGTTAGCCTCTGCAGTAATTCATTTTATTTGTACTTAACTCTTCAAACTCTGTATACACCTCATACAGATATAGGTGTTATTTCACAACTGTCAGGGTTGGAAGAGTAATTTCAGAGTGGAATCTAATACATTTGACTGATCACCTGCTTAAACTGTAATCAGTAACTTAATCCACTGGATTACTCAAACTCACTGATGAAATCTAATTCATTTCAGTTACTTGTGGGTTACTTTGATAATATGACATGAAAAGAACAATGTATTCCATTTAACACATTATTATTAAATAGTACTATTAACATCCTCTACAACCCACATGAGCTATCTTTTCAACATGTGTTAATGCTGTTTTATCCATGATATGACAGACTAATCCAACAAGTAACCACTTTTTCAAAACTAATTGCGACCAGATAACTCTTTTACATCACAATATTACAGCTACCATTTTTGTAGTCAGATAATTAATGAATTACTACTATATGTGTTCTCAGCATAGCTAGGGGTTGCTCATATCTGCGGCTTTATTATAAATGGAAGTAGAGATGCCAAAGCCGCTAATGATTTAAACTGTCCCACTGGCTAACAATGCAGATAATAAGGCGCTTAAGACATCTCAATTTAAACAGTGATGCAACGGCACTGCTGCAACGAAAGGGTGTCTGGTGTGAATCACTTAATAAAGACTCACTTGGTGAAGATGAGAAATTAAAATGAGCAAATTAGAATCAGAAGATAAATAGTATGCATGTATGTATAATATTTTTTTTTTACCTTTGATCCTCCTTTGGTAAGAAAAATCCATCGTATGATCATCATTTGCAAATTGGTATGACCTAGTTTAAACTCCATCACATTACAAATAACCTTCTGCTGCAAAGTGAGCCAGCAGAGAGCATAGACAAAGCTTCTTTGCATTGTAAATATGATTTTACTTTAGGATAACCCCATTTCTTTTTAGCTTCAGTGTTCCAGTGGATCCAATTTTTCTCCTACAGTATTTATACTTACTTATACTTATTCAGAACTGGAGCAATATCTCAAACTTTTTTTTTTCTTTTTCCAACATTTCAGAGGTTTCAGACATTTTCCTCCGAGAACTACACAGAGCAGCTTTAAGTTCAGCCAGACTTTAAACAGTCCGCTTTAATGATCTCTGTGGTGTCTCGATTCTTTGCAGATGTTGTCAACCTGAACCTCAAGTCCACTCTGAGAGTCCTGTACAACCTGTTCACCAACTACAAGAACACTGAGTGACAGCTTCCCGCCTCAACCTCTATATGAGGACACTGCACTGTGCTTGCATTGATGTTACGCATTACAGTCTGGACACTGAGGAGACCAACTGGGACTGAAGTCATCATTATGTGGGACTTAGAAAGACCCAGGGGGAGTGGCCTGAAAAGGCTCTGACTGTTTAATCTACCCCAAATGTCAGTATTTATTTATTCCTTTCTATAATGTTAACTGCAACCCAGAAACCCCTGCAACCTTTAGCCTGCATTTTAATACCCAACCGTCACTGGAAAATGTATGAGGCAAGAATGTTTAAACTGGAAAACATAGATGTGTATTTTATGTAAAAGGTAACTGCTTAAAAAAAAGTTGAAAATGCTGCACATTGTATCTCAAAAAGCTTTGTATATTCTTATTATAGTCTTTATAAACCTATTGTTATATTCAGCCTAACATTATTGTATATTCACTTGCGCTCCAAAAGGTGAAGGAACTCTCATAGTTCTTTGTCAGTTTACCCTGAATTATGTACACTGTGTCTCTAATTGAAGCCATAGCTGATGCTGTTGCCCTCTGCCTTAAGTGCTATGTGCTCTCCCTGCCCCTGGAGAAACATAGTCGGGCCATCTTTGTATTGACCGGCCTTTCAGACGAGTCTCCAAGGAGGCCTGAGCCTCTCGCTGCTCAGGCAGAGCTTTCCCCGTGGTGCAGCCTAGAGACCGCTAAGATTATTCAGCATGTACAGTACAGGACTACCCATGCATTTTAGACCCAGACTGAATTATTGAGAGAGAGGATGAGTCAATATAGACTGTGAAGAGAAGCGATTGTACTGGATGGCTCACAGTCTATCTTGTTTATCTGTGTCTATCAAGAAATAAACGTCGGAACAAGAATTTCATTTTATTTCACACTTGTATGGTGGGTTAGATTTGCTTTGTCTTTTGAGTGAGATTGGCTTTGAAGCATCCAATTCCTGCAATTTGGGCTCAGCTAAAGGAATTATGGGTTTATTTTAGGCCTTTATTTTCTTGTCTCGTTCCCTTTGTTACCATGGTAACCTTCCACATCCCCAAATTGCCCCTTCGTCTGGCTGATGGGTGGTCCTATTTTTTTCTTTTCTTCTTCCGATGACAAGACCAGTGCACATACGCAGCGTGCTGTTTTGTTGTCTCTTTTGGTAGCTGTCTGAAGCTGTTGAAGACTGGAGAGAGCTGGAGGACGGATGACAGCAAATTGATCCGACCAGCCACAGATGGGGATGTGTGAGGCGAGTCTGAGTGCTACAGGCCTCCGAGTGTCATGTTCACTTGGACCCCCCCCAAAGTGTGGCTTCGAAACAATACATTTGTACCCATCAACAGAAGTGTTTTCCCATTATCTTTGACTCAACACTATTTACTGAAGTTTCAACCCGCGTCACGTCACACAAATAAATGCCCCAATCAGAAAACGTTAAACTGTGTTCCTGTATGAGAAGAAAAAAAAAAAAAAAACAGTATCAAAAAGAGGAAGTACTCCCTTCTTCACCGCCACATCCTCTCATTTGTGCTTATCTTCCTTTTCCACTCTCTGAAAAGTTATTTTCTTTTAAACCAGCTTTCGAATTTGAGTGCAGTCAGACCTTTTCATGATACATTTCACAGGAACTGCTAGTCACATTGAGTGCAACCCTCTACTTTTTGTGCTTCTGGAGTTGACATCAGTTAAGGAACTCAATTCAGCAGAAGTCACCCTATTCTGTCTACTCCCTCCCAGGGTACTGAAAGGTAAGCTTATTCAAAAAGACTTTTGTTTATGACCTTGCCTGGAAGTTCCTGTCAACCTCAGGAAAAGGAATTCACACACACACACACAAAACACAGACAAGGAAACAAAGAAATAAAGTTGTTTGTGAAGTTCTCGAGGACGACAGTTTGACTTGCTCTAGGTCTGTTTTGTCAAAATGCATTTCCTTGCATTTGCCGTGCTTTGTCTGGGACTGTATGATTCAAAATGTTCTGGGGGAGAACTGTGACTGCGTAAATCTACGGGGTCCTACTCAGCTGTTGAGTGTGCTACTCAAAAAAAATAATTGACTGACAGAAAAGGAAGAGAGGAAGCTGAACACCAGAACAGCTTACTTTTTCAATTTGACCTTTATAATGCTGTTGTCATGTGAAAACCTTGTAACTTCCGTGCTCCTCTATGGGTTGAGAAAATTCTACCACGTGGTCTTACGAAACCCTTTCAAAACCTTTAAAACTCAAATGCATGGTCAAGTCAACTTGAAAATAAAGGTGTTTTTCTTTGTTCCAGAAATGTTTTTAATTTGTCCAGCAGGTCTGGGGATTTGAATCAGCAACCTTCTGGTCACAAGCTCCCTTGTCTAACCTTTATGCTGCCACCACCCACATAACTTGAGAGTGCTGCACTTCCTTACTCTACTGTGCTTTATATTTAAGGCAGCGCCTCTTCCCAAGGTGTTAGCCTGCAGTCGTGAATATCTTGCCGTGTGGAGGAGCTATGGAGGGGGATATCTTTGACTGGCAGAAAGAGAAGGACACTGTGGACATCCAATCATTCCAGGGTATGTCTGCATTCATGAGGGGGCTGACACAGTAAAACTGGTAAACATCCCGTCACTGCTTTGAGCTACTGCCATCTACTTGTCAGGATTTCCCTCAAAAATGGCTATAACCACTTGTTAAATCAATCAATCTCAGTCAATCAATCTTTATTTGTATGGCACATATTTCATATTTAAAATGCAATTCAAAGTGCAAAAAACAATAACAGGTGTCAGTCATGAAATAAAGTAAGGAATAAAAAAAAAGTTAAAAAGATGCAAAAAGGCTGGTTAATAAATAGAAGAATAAAAAGACATAAACATGTTGTGTTTATCCTGGACACACACAGGAGACAAGAGGAAGCTCATTCAGCCAACATCTTTATCAGACCCCAAACTTGAAGCGCTGAAGGAGGTAAGAGCTTCCACGTATCTACTGTACATGTTATTAGACCTTTGTCTCAGTCCCTGTCTTCCAGTCAGCATTTATTGTAACATCAAAGCCCGTGGTGAGGTGCTCGTCTGAATTACCACAGATCCAAGATTCCCCTTCTGTCTTGAGTGAGCTGAAGATAATTGGTACATAGAAAATACATTACAAAGCCTATATGTATGTATTCACTGGAGAACATGAATAATATCTGATGCAGGAAGAGGGGTGGAAGGATCAGTGAAATTTTAATGAACATCTTTATCAGCGATAGATCAGAGAGCCAGACAGAGTGTGCAGGAGCAGAGTTTCCAAACACATTTGCACTGCAAGTGATTCAAACAAGTATTATAGACCATACCATACAGCTAGATTCATGCATAACTGCTGTTTATCAACTTGAAATGCCTTAAAAATAGAATGGGACAAAAAAAACTAAATGTGAATTTGAGTTAGTTTGGTAATGCCTTTTGATTAGAGCAGCTAATATTTTTATGAATGTTCTTGGGATACAAGAACATTCAAAATAAAAATAAAAAATAACATAGACTAGGAAAATGTGTGATGTAACTGACTGTGTGGTGAACTGTGTCTCGGTAGGCTTTGGTCAATTGGATCAACAGTACTTTGAAATCACAGCACATAGTGGTCCAGAGTCTGGAGGAAGATCTGTATGATGGACTGGTGCTCCATCACCTGCTGTGTGAGATTAGATGAATGCATGCACACACACACACACTATTACTGTATTTCTGAGGACATTCCATTGACTACATTCTGTACCACATAACCCTCAACTTAATCCTCACCAATATACACTATATAGCCAAAAGTCAGTGGACACCTGACCATCACACCTATATGAGCTTGCTGGACATCCCGTTCTAAAACCATGGGCATTAATATGGAGTTGGACCCCCCCCCCCTTGCAGCTATAACAGTTGCCACTCTTCTAGGAAGGCTTTCCACAAGCTTTAGGAGTGTGTCTGTGGGAATTTGTGCCCATTCAGCCAAAAGAGCATTTGTGAGTTCAGGCAGTGATGTTGGACGAGAAGGCCTGGCTCGCAATCAACGTTCTAATTCCTCCCAAAGGTGTTCAGTGGGGTTGAGGTCAGGGCTCTGTGCAGGCCAATGGAGTTCCTCCACACCAAACTCATCTAACAATGTCTTTATGGACCTCGCTTTGTGCACAGGGGCACAGTCATGCTGGAACAGAAAAGGGCCTTCCCCAAACCGTTGCCACAAAGTTGGAAGCGCC
>OOFE01036191.1:0-15559 GCA_900323365.1 Monocentris japonica | reverse complement strand
ATCATGGTTTTGATTCTAAAATGACCTTAACTTATACTGACCTTATGACTTATGAGCTTATACTTATGACCTAATGATGAAATACTCCGGTAATAAAAATAACATTAAGTAAGTAAGTAAAATTTTATTTATATAGCACTTTTTTTAACAGAGGTTACAAAGTGCTTTACATCAGCAAAGATACAGAAAAAGGAAAACACAGACACAGAGCACATACAAAGAAAATACATTAAAAAGGATATACAAACACAACGCACATACACAGAAAGCTTTCAGCAACCAGTCACCGCCCAGAGCACACCATGAAATAAAGAAAGGCCATCCTAAAAAAGTGGGTTTTTAACTGTTTTTTAAAGCAATCTACAAACTCAGCTGATCTGATGGGAAGGGGGAGATTGTTCCAGAGTCTGGGTGCTAGAACAACAAAAGCACAGTCGCCTTTGTTTTTTAGTTTGGCACGTGGTATAGCCAACAGGATTTGGTTGAATGACCTAAGTCACCGCTCGGTGGTGTAAGGGCTTAGTAGCTCGGAAATGTAGGCAGGAGCTAAGCCACGTAGTGCCTTAAAAGTAATTAAAAGAATCTTAAAAATCGATCCTGAACTTTACTGGCAGCCAATATAGTGAGGCTAAAATAGGAGTGATGTGAGATCTACGGCCAGTGCTAGTTAATAGCCTAGCTGCTGCATTTTGTACAAGCTGAAGACGTGCCAGGGCAGCTTGACAACGGCAAGTGAAGAGGGCATTGCAGTAATCAAAAGTAAAATGTTCTTTAATATGCAAGTGAACTTTGTTTTTGATATTTTTTTCCCCATCAAATAGCCAGTGATAGTTGTCCTGAGGTGTCCTGATGCACAACTTCCCCTGCTTTTGTACATTAACAAAGGCCCATATGGTAACCCTACAACCATCTGGAGTGTCATTTCTGATAAACTGTAAGGCTGTGCGTAAAAAAAAAGTTCTTATAAAGATTTACGTTTGATTACGTTACGCAAACTGATGACTTCTGCACACAGTGAAT
This sequence comes from Monocentris japonica, assembly GCA_900323365.1. Classification (NCBI taxonomy): domain Eukaryota; kingdom Metazoa; phylum Chordata; class Actinopteri; order Trachichthyiformes; family Monocentridae; genus Monocentris; species Monocentris japonica. The sequence continues at coordinate 14,539 of OOFE01036191.1, read as the reverse complement.
GTGAAAAGAAACAACACGATAAGAGTATAATTTTCTGAAAAAAATAAAATAAAATCTAATAATATGCTCCATGTAACACTAGTATAGGGATAGTTGGGTCAGCATCCAGCAATTTCTTTTTCACGACAGCAACTGTGTGTGTGCGTATGTGTACCTCCTCTACTGTTGGCCATCATGGTGAGCTGACAGCCCACGTTGACCATCTCCTGCAGTAGAGCTGGGCTCTTCCTCACCACAAACCTCTGGTCTGGGAAAGCAACACAAACGGTATACATACATAACCTGGATAACACTAGTTTGACCTGCCTCGTGTTTTTTTTACCAAATTAAATTCATAGTCAAACAATTGAACTAAATATTAGATGAACTGGCCACAGCTGCTTGTGGTGTGGATTCCAAGATTAACACAGCTCTAGTATAGGTCAGTAAACCGCCACAGTAGCTGATTTGTCCCAGGTTTTGTTTTGGCCAACTATTACCAGCAGCCACGTTTGACATTTGATAAAAAAAGATTAATATCTCATTTCCATGACACTGACATTTCCAGAGGTCTTTGGACATGTATCACTGACCATAACTTTTTATTTTTGTTTTCAAATTCCATGACTTTAAGGTTTTATGTGGCTGAAGAAACATGTGAATAGATTGTTTGACTGTGAATGTCGTACCTTCCTCCAAGTCCTCAGACACCTCCATGCGTGCAAGGTGAGCAAGTACCAGGACTCTGGCCTTCAGACTGTACGGGTAGCAGAACGGAGGCTCCTTCTTCTTCACATTGATGTTTCCCAACTCACGGATCAACTGCAAGAGGGAGAGGAGAGGTTACATATGATTACACACCCACACACCCACACACAGGGTTGATGTGTATTACTAGTACTACCTGTGGCACTTCAATGTTGTCTGTGGGTCGTATGGTGGCTTCTTTATTGTTGCGAGGGTCAAACTCAAAAGCTGCAGTCAGCACCATGGCTAACCCTGGAGGTCACAAAGGTCACAAAATCTAACCAAGCTTCAACCAACAACTTTGACAGGCAAAGCAGATTCACAAATGTATCTGTCATTTATGATTATTGGGCCATGGTAACCTGATGGCCATGACATGGAAGGCTGCTCAATAATACAGAGTGCTGAGCATTGGGAAAATTGTGCCAGGTGATGTTGACTTGGGAAAGGGCTGAAAATGGTCATTACGGAGTATGAATATAACTTTAACTAGTGTCTAACTCCATTGCCCATCAGAACTATTTTTCAAGCATCTTCCACTGACCATGGTCTGACACGTAATAGCTAGCAAATAAGCACATTTCAACCATGTCTACCACATGAAGAGTCACTGTATCCAAAGATGGCAGCGGCATGGCTTAATTGGGGCTAAATCTGGCCAAAATCTTGTGAGTGACACTGCAGTGTGGGAAAGGAGACTTACGCTTCATGTTCATGTTGGGCGTCTTGTACATGAAGTGCATGAAGAGCTGGGTGGTGTTGATGAGGATCTGGTCCCCACTGTAGCGGATGGAGCGGTACCACCACGTGCCCTAAGAGATATAGGGACTTTGACTTTTGATGTTCTTTAATGCAACATCTCACACAGCAATAACAATATTGACAGTGCTAACAGCATTCATAGGTACAATCAACTTTTAGATACAAGTAGTCAGACCCTCTTGTAGTCTAAGGCATGCGGTGACCATCCCTTTCAGCATTGTTACAGGGTCTGTTGGACCCAAACCCCTCACCTTGCTCCTGCCGGCCAGCCAAATGGCCAATTTGAAATTCAGCAACACACTTACTGCCTTTTTACAGACAGAATACACAGGACCAAGAATGAAGCTCCCCACAGAGAAAACCTCCCCCAGCCGATCACACAAGACACGAAACAAGTTCAGAACACACATTTCTCTGGATCCGGGGAAAAAGCAGACCGGGACACATTCTTTTAATTTTTTGTTGCCCTTAGAAAACGGCTCAGGTCCTTCATAGTATACCACTCATCCTCATCCTGTTCCTCATCCCTCCCTTTCCTTTTCTTTCCCAGTTCACTACTCACACTCCTTCCTACCTGCCCCCCCACCATATCCACCTATCTCCTCTTGCCATCCTCCACCTCCTTCTCCAATCCTCCTGTGTCCTGATCCTCCTGCCTACCCTCCTCATCGTCCCTCACCTCTCCTTTAGCCCTACTAACCTCCTTGGTCGTTCCTTCCTCTGCTTGTTGCTCTGCCCAACCAACCCTATCCGTCCCCCTCTCCTCAGCTGTAGACTGGCCAGGCCCCTTGTGTCCAGTATCCCCAGACTCAAAACAGCGCAAGCTTTCCATGCTGGCATACACGGCACCAAAACGTAACGATGAAACTCATGTTTAAATTAAGATCCACGCTTTTCAAATACTCAAAGATCTGCCTAGGGAGTGGCAGGACACGTTTTAACTCAGAGAAATCAGAAATCAGTCTGAAACCACTGACAAACTTCGCAAAACAGGAGAGCTCCCTAGCCAAAGTCTCATCTTTAATGAACGGAGGCAAGTTAGACAAAACATCTCTCCTTCTTGACAAAAGCTACCACTGCCTTATTCATCCTGGAAGCGTAGCCAAGATTTCACAACCTACCTGTTCCCAGACTCTTCTCAAAACCTCCTCCACCATAGCGCTGCTGTCAGATACACACACACGTAGCCCATGACAGAGCATCACTTCCTCTGTTCCCCCCGACTGAAAGGCCATACTGGCCTGACAGCTTCAAACAACACCCCCTCCCAACTGCTAAAACTTAAGTACACCAACTAAACAACTTCTATCAACAAATATACCCTAACAACCCACTGTACAAAACGAAAGGAAAATGAAGGAAAATCAAAAAAAAGCATAGAGACCTTCCACACGCAGCTCTCAGAGAGAAGATAGAAGAGGGATAAAAGAGGGGTAGAAGGAAAAGTGATTGAGAAGTGATTTAGCTGTACCTAAATCCAGGACAAAGAACTATGGAGGGGCTGTGGCCCCAGGCTCTGGACCGGTCTCCCTCTAGATCTGAGGGAAGCTGAAACCACTGATATGTTTTAACGCGAGCTCAAGACCTACCGTTTCAGTCTCGCTTTTTCATAGGAACTGCTCATTTTTTTTAGCATTTATTTCTATCTCTAATGTGAAGTGCATTGCACTGCATTTGATTGTACAGAGTGTGCTATATAAATAAAATGATTGATTGGTGGACCAGTCAATCGATCGACTGACTGATTGAAGGGGAATAGCAGATGGAAACTTATACACTCTATGGCATGAAACATAGAATCTTGTATCATGTCACTGCCAAAACTTACCACGACAACAGGAAGGATGACCATGAAGGCTAGTCCGTATACCAGCAGCACCTAAAATGACAAAAGAGTCGATCCCTATCAAAGTATAGATGAAACCTGCAAAGTTATACACAATTACCCTAAACTGCGTTTTGTTAACGATGTGCTGGGAGCCAAAATGCGCTCGTTTCTTGTGCAAGGTTTTCCATATATTGTTTATAGTTCAGCGGCCCATCAAGGTAAATTAACAGCCGTCCAAGTAAACTTTTGTTTTGGATTTATTGTGTGTGCTGTGATGCACGAAGCTGGTGTATTTCTCATCTATGTAGCTTACAAAACAAAGATTGTACGTTGTCAAGCACTGAAAGAGTGTTAGTGAACTACTACGACTATCATTCATTGTGCTTACGACACAGTGCAGATCCAGTTTGAAACCGGTTTTTGGTCAAAGAGTCAGTTCTCCTGGCTGATTTTTACATGGTGTATGACAGACATATACCAGCCTTAGGTGGTGCAAACTCACTGTTTGACATGAGGCATGTGCTATAATCATAAAATCAATTACGCTCATTGTAGCTCACCACCATGCTTTCAGTGCCTGATAGCATTAAATCTTTGCTTTTTAGAAACTGAGCTCTCAAAATAAAATGTCACTAAAAATACACACACACACACACACACACACACACACACACACACACACACACACACACACACACACACACACACACACACACACACACACACACACACACACACACACACACAGTCAGGCATATTGAGTTTAGATTGATCTAGACGAAAATGGAACAGACTAAAGATCAGACTGGCAGTGCTGCTTCGTGACAACACGACGTGCTTACAAATGTACACACACACACACACACACACACACACAGCTGATACATACCTACACCTCAAATGTCAATCATTCAGCCAATCATGTTCTACCTCCTCAAATAGCTACTGGTCACCTGACTACCTGAGTTGCTATGGCAACAGGGGTCCCCTAAGACACGGTTGTTGTGCATTTCTTAATTTGATTTGGTTTAATTGTATGGAAGCGCTGTAGCTGTCCTGGGGCTGGGATTTGACGAACACTTTGGACCGGTTCTGATTCGGTACTGGGTCTTCTTCATCATTCAGCCATTTACGTTGTACTTGTAGTTCCATATAACTCAGATTGGGTTTTGGTCCCATGTTTCAACTCAGGGAGTGCAGGCCCTGATGAGCAGTGCAGTGCAGCCTCTTCTGCAGTCGGTCAGTGACTCCATAGAAGCCATCATCATCACACTGCACCAGGAAGACTTTTCGGGGTCAGTACGTTGTCTCATGCTCACACTTCTTACCGACCCTCATGTAATGACTGTTGAAAACTTCATTCAAAAGCACAGAAATATTAACCAGCGTCTCTCAGGCATTTATCAAATGGCAATTTGTAGGGAGGCAGTTTTGGTGGGCATTTCTTTGTGGATGCAATCTCTTTTCTGCCTCAGAAATAACTGGATCATTTTGCAGCTTGAAAATTGCAGTAGTCATCATTTTTGCACCATCTTTTTTTTTCATTTGTTTACAGAAATCCTAGCAGACTAACATGATGATCATACCGGATGATTTATTGACATAATAATCCTACTACCAGAAGCGTCAAAGTTCAGAACCGGTATGGACAGTGAATATGTGGCTATCTGTGTGTCCCTGTGTGTGTTGCAGGCCGCTGTCCAGCCCTGACAAGCCTGATGTTCCCTGCTCCCTCTACATGAAGGAGCTGCAGGGCTTCATCGCCAGAGTGATGGCCGACTACTTCCGCCACTTCCAGTGTGTGGACTTCATCTATGAGAGCACCGAGTCCATCGCTCAGAGGGCCATCAAGCTGTTCATACGCAACGCCAGCCTGCTGCGTCCGCTGGGGGAGGGAGGAAAGATGAGGCTGGCCGCTGACTTTGCACAGGTGAGGGTAATCCTTAAAAAAAAACATGTTTTTATATTCCACAGACGTGAAATGCGGAATGATTGGCAGGATGGATTTGATTGGATGAGCTCAATCTGCCGAAACGGGTTTTAGCCAACATTTCAAAACTCCCAAATCTGATTGGAATGAATGAAGTTTGTTGCTGGCAAATCCAAGGCAATAAGGTAATGTCCTCTGCCCTTGAAGGACACGCCCACTTCCCTCCCTCACTCTGCTGCATTAGACCAATGGTCACACCGAATGTTTTGAGAGATGATTCGGCTCCTGTGATTGGTTACACCAGCCTTAAATTCAGATGATAATGACTACGTTTGTACACTAACCTGTGTGTGTGTGTGTGTGTCTCTCAGATGGAGATGGCAGTGGCTCCTCTCTGTAGGAGAGTGTCGGATTTGGGGAAACCCTACCGCATGCTGCGCTCCTTCAGGTATTTATGCTCATCCTCATCATGCATCATATTGTTGCATTCCCAACAGCACTGAAAAAAAACTGCTCTCATTTGTAATGTAAAGAGGAAGAGGAAGAGTCATGTTTTGTATCTGCAAAGACCTCATCTGCAGTGTAGTACTCATTCCTCCACTCAACCACGCAAGCGGGACAAGCAGCAACAGTAGCAACAAGTAGCATTGATTCTGTGTTTGTGTTACAGGCCCCTGCTGTTTCAGACCAGCGAGCTGATAGCCAGTAGTCCAGCTGTGGGAGACCTGATCCCCTACAGCACTCTGCTGCACTTCCTCTTCACCAGAGCTCCCTCCGAGCTCAAGTCTCCTCACCAGGCAAGTACACCCGTTTAGACAAACTAAAGTCACAGTACTCACAGCCATGCGTGACAGTGGGATACCTCCTCTACCACTGGCAGACTTTATCTATGTCTTTCCTAAATATCACCCACAGAGAGCAGAGTGGTCCATCGCCCGTTACTCCCAGTGGCTGGACGACCATCCCTCAGAGAGAGACCGGCTCACCCTCATCAGGTTCAATCCTTTCTTTACCTGCTTATTGCTTTGAACACGGGGAGACGAAATGGGAATCGAACCTGCGTCGTTGTTGTTGTAACAGGTTTTTATGGTTCAGACAGTACAGCTGGTTAACTGTGGTGAATGATCGACCTCTAGTGGTGAACTGTGTAAGTGCAGATGAGTTTTCTCACTGTCTCTTTGTGCCCCCCCCCACCTCTCAGGGGCGCTCTGGAGGCCTACGTCCAGTCGGTCAGGGCTCGGCAGGGGAAGGAGTTTGCACCCATCTATCCCATCATGCTCCAGTTGTTGCAGAGAGCCACCAGTGGTTCCCAGGAGGCCAGAGCCTGAAGACACTAAGGGATGAGGACGGCAACAACCTACAGCAGAGCTTTATAGAGCCGCGTTCACTGCCACTGACAGCTCAGTGGGATATTATGGGATTTTATGGTGGCTGTACTCCCTTATTCTAGTGGCCGAATGCCTCAGCTTTGTGTCATATGCTACTGTGGGCTGCTGATTATCAGACAACACGTCCATGTCGATGTTGGGACTAAACTGTGCTGTGTGGGAGAGGGTATCATTTCTCAAGGTCAGGTCTGGGTCATTCATATCCACATCACAAAGAGACTATTTATGACTGTACCGACTGCATCCCATCCAGAACAACCATGCCAGCTAAAATGATGGTTTTTTATGTTCAGTGAAATCATAAGTGATATTGTGGGACATCTTTGTCTAGGGAGACATGAAGTGATATGTAGGCTATATTACTTCTGATTCTAAAACAATGAAGAATTTATGTTTGTGACACACTATCAACAAATAAAATATACTTGTGCATCATTGTGTGTGACTTGCTTGTGGTGGCATCTTGAGTGTAACATTTTTATAATGGACTTTAGTGATTTATTGAGATTATACGGCTATAAAAAGAAATAATTGTACATTTAATGATCATTACATTTGTTGATATTGTGTGTTTACATGTTGGATGTTTGCCCCCCACAGTCCTCTTGAAAAGGTGATGCCGACAAAGACAGCAGTTTTGTTGTAGGCAGCTCAGTAGGATCAGCTGATGTTTGAAGCTCTCTTACCAAATGTTGCTGATAGTATGAGTACTTGACGAAAGCATCATTTGTAGCGGGATTGTACAAATACTTGGCAACCTTGTCTCCCTACATTTTTTTGCTTTAGCCGTTTGCTGTCAGTAACACTGAAATACTTGGCTGTAGCTCCATTGGATAAGACTTGAACCCCTAACCTTTCTGCTCTTAGGTCACCACTTGGTCCAGTGGGCCACCATGTTGAATGACATTTGAGCTTCTTCCCTGAGAGCATTCAGTATTTCCTCTGGATGTTGGCTGCCAAAACACACTCATGCACAAGCCACACCACTTCAGAACTTGTCTCCTGAGAGCTTTTCAATGCTTCAGACGTTGGCTTTGAACCCACAACCTCTTGATCTGCAGGTCACCACTTGTTCCTGGGAACCACCGTGTCCAACTGCTGCTGAGCTTGTTCCCTGAGAGCTTTTCTGTATTTCCTCTGTATGTTGGCTTGCAAAACATACTTGGAAACGGGGTTTGAACCGACAACCTGTTTGCCTTTAGGTAGCCACTAGGTCCGCTGCCCTATTGAGTGACTCCACTTGAGCACACACTGGATGTTGGTTTTCAAAGCATACTTGAACTCATAACCTCTCTGCAGTCATGTAGCCCAATAAACCACTGAGATATATTTCTTTGGAGTGCTTTCCAATCTTTCATCCAGATACTAGCTCTCTATTGTGGAAAAAGAAGAAATCAGGCATCAAACTCATAACCTCACCAACTTTTGTGTATCATTTTGTTTCATGTGCATGTAGCTTGCTCACCCATCACACTTGAAAACAGACTTTCTTCTCTAATCCTTAAAATGTTCACTGGACTTCAGTCAGATTTCTAATTGTCCTACGTTTTTGATATAACACCGAATCTCAGAACTGCACTCCACCCAGATAGAAACTTAGATTTCCAAGTTCACCATGTATTAATGTATCATAGCCTATAGCCTACTATGGCTACGATGCAATACTAGGACTTCACATGTAAAGATATAACAGATCATCTAACACACACACACCTTGAGAATATCTTGTGAATCAACCGAGATCGGCTGTTCCATGAGTTCATATCCACCTCTGGCCTCGGGGCTTTCTCCTACTCTCATCAGCGATAATTACAGAAACAATTACTTTTAGGAAATTACAGCCGTTGAAGCAAGAAAAAAAAAAACCATGAGACCCCATTGTCTTGGTGCATGTATAGTACGCCAGCTTGGAGTGGTTTAAAATGATGGCAGGTTATTGGGGGCTCTACAGTTAATAACTCATATGGTGGTTTGCTAAGAAAACCATTTGAAAAATTGATGGATGATTGCTGGCATGAAAGTAAAAACATTGTGAGTTTATATTGAAGCTATGAATTCTACAAATTGGATGTTGTTGAGGTTATAACCATCTGTGCTTTTGAAATATGAATGAATTCCAGGTTATCAAGTCTTTCCAAAGGAGATGTATGGTGTTTGGGAATGAAACCATTAAAGCGTCATTAACTGAAACAGTGCTTTAAGGCAAAACATTACTTCTATTCTTGTTTTCCAATTAACATTCTCATATCTTCCATCCTTGCGGCAAGTCATTATCACCCTTTAGTAAAGAAAGGACTAGAAAACATGACTACCAGGTATCCTCCGTTAATTACTTCATTTAATTGTGTATACTTCACATCAGTCAAACATGTTCACCCATTTAGTCCTTTAGAAACCAACTGGAAAACGGATTGATTGCTGGATATGATTCATTTCAAACTCATCAGATTTTGGAACCAACCAAAGTCTTATTGGCTGTAATTATTGGATCCTTCACGTTTCAAAATCTACAACTAATTCCAATACGATCCGAATGAATCTTACTTTGAAACCAACTGCAGAGGTTTTTTTGTAAATAACAGAGAAATAAATAGGGAAAATATTTCCCGGGCTTTTATTTGTACATCACTCCATTGGAAGCAGGGCATGGATCACACACACATCGACACAGACACTATTACATCTGTAGCATAAAGAGGTGTATTTAGATGGGCCATTTCCACTGGTTGGGAGGGGGCTCCTCTATCAGCGGCTCCCATGGCTTCCACTCGGTCATCTTCCTGGACAGAGCCAGCTCACACTCCGCCTGCACACGCACACAAAACCATGTAGCCATTTTAGAAGTCCGACATTTTTACTGCATGCTTGTGACTGAAAATTCACATTTTGTTTCCTTTAAATCCATTAGGAGGTGCAAAGAATGATCTGATGAGTGTTTGGTGTCTATCTACAACACTTGAAGTACAGGCTGCAGTGGGTGTTGCAGGTTAGAGGCAGGAAGGAGGACTTTTTGATAGCTATGACCCCACACACTACTATATTTGATAAAATTAAAAAAAAATGGGAACATAGAATAGACTAGAATAGAACCTTTAAGGCCACACTACTAGACCTGGTGGAAACTGCTTTCTGTACACTATGATGGAATCGATGTACGAGCTCTGCCACACACATGAACACAGAGCAAGAAGCAAACACTTAAAAACACAGAAGAGCAGTATGGATTATGTTAAGAGCAAAATCCAACGTGAACGGTGCGTTTTAAATGAGTTCAGATCTTAGCAACAACACAGCCACTCTTGACAGGGACCTTCGATGAAATCCGACAGTTGCATGTAGTTCTCCTAACAAACCAACAGAGTCATTTTATGCACAAGACATTTTAGGCCTTCAGCTGCCTCTCTTATCCAGAGTGACTCACAATTACAAGTGCAAACAAGTGAAACAGCAGAAAACGCTTCATTTCCTGGATCATTAAACTTACAAGCAGTCGATAGTGAGGAGCGCTAAGATCAGAGCCATAGTGCCACAGAACAAAGATAAATTAGAGCTAAAGAGTGTTTTCCAGACTGCAGAGGGGATTGACCTTCCTTCTGCTCTATATCTGCTGAATTCAGATTGAGCGATAGTTTTTCCGGCAGGCGTTTTAACATTGTTTGCTTAATGAATGACCAAAACAGACAGGAGCTCATCTCCCCATTAATGTGTGGCAGACGTCGGATTATTGACCTACCTGGAAAATGACCTCTTCGATCTGTCCACCGTTAAGCTTCTTCTCCAGCTTTTCAACATCAGGCTCCTTTGAATTGAAACATACATTCATTATATCGCAAGACACACACTGGCATCTCAAACAGTCAAGATTTACCCAGCATGACCAACTCTTGTTTTGGTACGTACCGTTTTGACCATGTTGAAACGGTCGTTGACCAGCTGTTCTGTGTACTTCCTGTAGGCGGCGTCCTGGGGCATGGTCTGCAGCGACGCCAGGATTTTAGAGTACAGAATCCTCAGGCGCTGAGGGGAAGACGCAGAGGGCAGAAGTGGGTGAGTGAAAGGGGGATAAATGGTAAAAAGAAAAATGGTAAAAAAAAATAAAAAAAAATCCCCTGCAGTGTCAACAGTGGAAATTGGGGATTTTATTTCCAATAAAATAACTGTATTTATCTTTTTGGACTAGCTGACTACCTTGAGGGCTTTGACAGCGTTGGCAGGTTACATCAAAAGGTTCTCAGCTAAATTTCTTTCAGGGTCTTTGGAACAGGAGTGGGAATGCTGGCTCCTTCACATTGTTTAAATGCTACTAATAAACCCCAGCTAGTGTTACTCTATAAGCTGTATCACAGACCAATTAAATGACTGCAGCTAAATCACTTAGTTGAGGGCTGTTAGCTAAGGGGAGCATCTTCATTGTGAGCTACTTACCTCATGAGGGTTCTGGGACACTGCCAGGCCCACCAGACCTGTAGTCTGGAAGGAGGCAGAAGTGAGAAATGTTTTAGTCTGACGATTAGTTCAGACTTGAACAAGTTCAGGGTCTTCCCTGTGTAATATCATGCCATTTTCTCTGATCATCCAAATGGAAGTAGGGCTGCACTACTATGGCTAAGACGATAATCCCTAGATATTATGTTCACAAATCACATTTATTAGTCTTGATTTGAGGAACAAATGTATTTTACTGCACATTTGGCAACTTATATCAACAACATGACAACCTTTACCTTTGCCAATATACTATTCTACGTGATTAATTGTGTGTGATTGTGAGGTGGAGGGTATATTCAGGTGCCCAGTTCTTTTCCTGGGCATTCAGTAGTTGCTTTATAATCGATCAATGTTTTGGCTCCATACTCAGTACTCTGGATCAATTCTGCAGCCCTGAATGAAAGCATTAAATATCTAATGCATTCTGAAACACATCACACTAACCCCTGTCTGTAACAGATTCCTAACACCTGATCAAGAGCTTCATGACAGCTACATGCCACATATAAGAATACTGATTCAGTCTTGAAGTCAGCTTTCATACGGTGGTCATGTAATACCGATTGAGACAAAGTAGTCGAACAACGAGTCAAGGCATTAGGTAAAAAATTCAAAATAATAATAAAGCACTTTTCTCACGCAGGTAGAAAGTGCTTCACAATTAAAAGAATAAAAACAAACACACACTGGAAGTTACAAGATGCAGTGAAACAAACGTATGAACAAATGTCCGTCTCATTTCAATAGAAAACAAAACAACATGTGAAGCTGTTTTTCAGACATTGAATGTAGTTAGTACTGTAGAGTACCCAAATTAATACCCAACTATCCCTGTGTTTATCCTCTCAGGACTTGTTGCAAAATGCATGATGCCAAATCAGGTAATAGCAGGCAGTATTATAAGATTTTAAATGCCTTAGTACCAAAAGGTTGAGATGTTTTTTTTAACAATTATAATGTTTGTTGTGCAATTGATCAAATCAGTGTTATAGCTGTGTAGGCGTGTACCAATAATCCTGCAGCTCAGTCAAAGTATTAGACCTGATCCAGTCTGTAAGGGCCATTATGTCCTGGAATCTGCAAGGATAACTTTGTGTAGAAATACTTTCCCAGGAAGCAGCTGTTGAGCCACGAGCTGTCTTGAAAAAAAAAAGCTCTCTTCTTCTCTGCTTAATGCCCTTCACAGGTCTCTTGGTGCCCATTGGAATAGTATTTGATTCATAACCTCTCTGGGGCTGCTGACAAACAGCATGTTTGAATATGCTAGCGCTAGCAACACCGTATTAGCTAGCACACATTAGCAGACAGGTTAACGCAAACTCTAGCTATGTCTGTGTAATTTAGATAGGTGAAAACCAAAACACGTAATAACAAAACTATACACGCGATATTAATTTGGTTGGCGTTGCGTTGTTGACAATGTGTTCCGCTAAAACAATAATATGACCTCCACTCGTACCTTTTTCAGCAGTCCGGCCATCCTTTCCTGGCAGGGTTCCCGTTTGCTATTTCCGGCCGCTAAATATGACGTCAGCTCCCTTCCAACAGCGGGGGGGGGAGTCATCATGGCGCCCTCCGCTGTTTAGTTGTTCAGCGCCGAGAGAGAAAGGCAACAGTTCTCCAAAGGGAATTACAAATTAGAGAAAGTACACGATGGAAAAGAAAACGTGTGCGCTGTATGACAGGAGGAGCCTCTGTAGTAGTCCAAGTTTATTGGCCCTCACGTCTACATGTTTAGTCAGGTTTTAGTGTTGAGGTTGGGCTGGAATTAGAGTTGGGTTCAGGTTTATTTCACTTATCTGTTATTGATTAGGTAGTCTCACTGAGATTGAGAATGTTAGGGATTGAATGGAGTCATGGTAGGTCCTCACAAGTATAGTAATAGGCTACAAATGTGACTGAATGACCAAGAAAGAGACGACTTGCATCAATTTAGCTGTGTAGCTGCTTTACATTAGCTGTGTAGTAAATCAGGATAATGTGAAGGGCTGGACAGTATTGCAAACAAAACCTCTGGTCTGGCCGCCTTTTGCAATGACAAATCCTTATATCATCATCATCCCTATATGTCAACTTGTGGTGAGGTAACATTAGTTTGTGAATGTGCCTTCTTCTGTCACATGCATTGTGTAAAAAGACAATTTCAAAACACTTTGTACTTCGCTGCATCACAGTCGACCAAACATCACAGTAAAGAATGCTCTCTCCAGTATTATTGCTATAATAAACCATCATCTTGCAGGCTATGGAAAGTTGTAGTCTGAGTAATAGCTTGTTGGCAAGTTTACACAGTGGTGTTGTGATCATATATATTGAAATGCTCTGCTGCACCGTATCTAGAGTGTGTTCTGGCCCCTTGGACACCCTGAATATATGAAAAGCAATTCTGACAGGGCTCTGAATTAACAAACGCTCCAGTTTGCTGCTACAATCTAACACGTAAGAGATTTTACACCAAGTAAAAGCTGGGAAAAGTTTATTGACATCAAACCAGAGCACCGTCAACTATATGCACATGGACCATTATTATCATCAGTTTTTAAAACATCTATTTAAAAATGTTTGGCAGAAAAAACATCTATCTACAGTACAGTAAAATTTCAAAGTATAAAAATATATTACAAATCTTCGGAAGTATTTACAAAGACATGTTTTCTCTACAAATGTGTCTAGCAGTTTTGTCAGTTTACCTTGCCTCAGTTAGCTTTCAGTCTAGTTGCATTACCTAAAACATAAAAGCAACATTACTCCCCTACAACCTCTCAATAAGCTCAGCGCCTCATGTAGAATACACTGGGGAGAGAGACATGCGGAGGAAGAGGGGAAAGAAAAGGAACGTAGAGATGGAACAGGAGGAAAAGGAGAGAGCGTCTCCTCATTGGTCGTTTGATAGCAGGATGTGACACTGGGACGTCCTCTGAAGATCATTAGAAGAACATCCTGTGAAAAGAGAACCGTTTTAGATAAATTAGTGATCGCCACTAACGCCCCCCCACCCTAATCTTTCAGTGTCCTGAGCTTTCACCACCTCACCACTAACCCTACATTCCAGATGTTAGCTTCACTTTATAAATCGGCTTATACACCGATCAGCCATAACATTAAAACCATTCGGCGGTGGACAGGGGTCAGCATGGGCACTCTGACCGGTCTGCGGCTACGCAGCCCCATACACAGCAAGCTGCGATGCACTGTGTGTTCTGACACCTTTCTATCATAGCCAGCAGTAACCTTTTCAGCAATTTGTGCTACAGTAGTTCTTCTGTGGGATCGGACCAGACGGGCTAGCCTTCCCTCCGCGCATCAATGAGCCTTGGGTGCCCATGACCCTGTCGCCGGTTCACCGGTTGTCCTTCCTTGGACCACTTTTGGTAGGTACTAACCACTGCATACCGGGAACACCCCACAAGACCTGCC
>OOFE01036188.1:0-16495 GCA_900323365.1 Monocentris japonica | reverse complement strand
ATCTACGATTATTCTATTGTACTACATTTAGTAAGATGAAAGTGTATGTACAACATGCTGCAGTGTAATGGCTGTTTTTTCGGCTTCTCTTTTAGGTTCTTTTTTTAAGCTTCTCTGGGTGTATTGCCCGCAGGCAGAGTCAATACTGTGAAATATGATGTCAAGGCTATTGTGAAGCCATGCAAGTTATATTAATCATCAGAATGACACATCACGCGAAATGGCAAATGCACTTTGAAGAGTTTTAACTGAAGTCTCTCAGAAAGTTTGAGAGGGAAATGTATTACTGTACTAATGTAACTGCTGAAAGCCCACATTGAGACCAAGAACATAGTATAGTATATAATAGTACAGCGCCAGTTTTGTGAAGGCCTGCTATGGCTATTGCTTTGTTTACCCTGCTGACCTCTGGACTCTTCCACCTAGTCAAGTACTCACAAATGAGTGCATTCTTAAATCTGACTCTACTAGCATTGTCGCAGTAACCAAAATTTCAATACTACTTTTATACCATTGCGAGAGCTCGAATCCCATATTTAATTTTAGAAATGTTTGATACTTTCACCAAATGTTTTCTGCAAGCTGTATTTCCATTACAACATCACCTCCAGAGGGTGTATACATGCAGATGACAGGCGGATTGGAATAGTTACAAGTAGAACAACAACAAGGATTGGAAGAGACTGAGACTGAGTCTGGCTGTTGACAGTGGATTGCAGCCGACTGCAAAATTCAAGTCAATAAGAAAATGTGGAGACAGTGTCAAACAGTCCACCACATCTTGAACCGAATCACAATGCACCTAAACTAGTTGACAAAACTGGTGCCATGAGCCAAATATGGAACTATTATGCTTCCAGAACTGATAAAGATGCCCAACCTACACATCAAAAGTAGCTACCAAATTGTCCATGTGTAGTAAATTAGCAAAGCATCTCTGATTTTTATAAGGCACCATTGCACAGTTTCATTCAAGTTCTTGATATATTTATTTGTTATTTGATGTCATTGTCATTGTATTCCTATCAAAGTCAAAATCCTGGTATTGTGACAACACTACAGTGTTGTGTGGTGTGGACACACAAGCTTATGCACGTGGGTGTGTGTGTGCGTGCGTGCGTGCGTACGTGCGTGCGTGTGTGTATGTGATGGGAGGCCGGTTGCCAGCTGTCAGGGGGTGCAGCCTGCAGTCAGTCAGGGGGAACAGGTCTGTAGAAGCTGCCAGTCAGGCCCAGCGCTGCAACTGCTGTCCCTACAGTAATGATGATGGGAGAGCACATCCAGCATTATGGGAGCTCATTAAGAGAAAATAATTGGAGTTTGTTCAAAACAACAGTTCTCAGGCTGGGGAGACAGGTGTTTTTTCACATTTGGGAAGACATAGCCCCCTACCTCTGTGGGCTTTTCACCTGCCAGCTACCAAAGGAGGCAGGGGCAAACCTTCCAAACAAGAGACTGCAGGGACCAGGGGAAGCCCAACCATCCATACACATAGCACGCCATTAAGGGGGCCAGTAATGTAAAAGAGCAGATGAAGTTCATGCTTTTGCATATAGGCAGGTGAGTTCCCCTACTATTAGAACTCACTGCTACTTGTTGAACTTATTTTTTTAACTTATATTGCAGCTGGTGTGGAATAAGGTTCTCATACATGTATATACACATAAACACACAGACACACACACTGGAATCATCTCACCCAAAGGCATGCACACAAACCTACACTTGTTTGAGCCAACATGCCTGTTCCCTGTTAAGACTGTCATTCAACCACCTCACTTATCCCCCAGCCCCTCATCTGTTGTCAGCACTAGCACTGAAATAGGAAATCCAGCCTCTCATACACATAATACTGAAAGCCTCGTCTCATTCCCTGCTTTTACCCAACACTGAAATCACCATAATTATTGCTGCTCTCACAGATAAGCGTGACAGTTGGGAATCATTTGATGCTGCAATCTCAAATTAAACACAACACATGTAAACAGTGCTATGGTAGAAGAAACATGTAATTACTGGTAATTAAGGAGTGGAATTCTACCACAGCAAAGTCAATCAACCTCCAGTGCTGAAAAGAAAGCTGCAGATCGCAAGAGCTTAGGCCAAATAAGATTTTCTCACTGTAGCTATGGCAAGAAAGTTTTTGTTTTTATTTTGATTTGAAGCTCCCAAGGTCATTACTACATATTTATCTGCATGATGACAAATCTGTCCATAAAGAACATGAAATGAATTTTTTGCTCCAACAAAATGATGCAAAACTTCAGTGCCATGAGCTATTAAACTGGCATGAAGGAGTGGGCACTTTGTACAGACAGGCTCTTTTTGATGTGATGTTGTTTCAAAGCCCAGATGAATCAGGTATTTACCATGCATAGGCAGACCTGGCAGGCACATGATGGGCATACCATAACACTTGGGTACTCATAGTATCACAATTCCACTGTGGATTTGTTTGGTCGTGTGTGTGTGTGTGTGTGTGTTTGGTAATAGATAATTTGAAGATTCCACTGGCTGGATTGCATTGCTGTAATGGAGCATGGCACTGGCACTTTCTCAGCTCAGACAGTCTAATTCCTAAAAGGAAATACAAATAGAATGGTTTTCAGGATAAAAATGAAAAAAAACATCAAGGGACATTGGATTTACAGTCTTTCATCAAGCATATGTGAGTGGTTCCTTGTGTTGATTGCTTATAAGATTAAACATCCAAATTCTGTTAAAAGATCAGACGTATGAGACGGTAATTACAGCAACAGTGTTGCTTTTAAGTATTTTGGGGGGATTTGAGAAACAACATAATGTTGAAACAGAATATGAGCTTTGTGTCCAGCCATTTTGAATAACAACAAATTCTAAAAAGCCTGAGCTTGGCTGAAAGAGAGCTGCTGTCCAGATATAATTATAGCCTGTCACATTTCAGGGCAGCAATTATGCAGTTTTTTTCTGAAACTGGCTTCCAGACCAGCACGTCCCTCAAAAACAGGTTCTCAAACAAACAGGGCTAGAGTCATAGTCCCTCCCTCAACAATCTCTGATAGGTGGTTAACACAAAACATTGCACTGCATCACAAAGTACTCTAGCAATGGGCCCAGACACTGGACCACCCTGGAATTGGCAGTGCATTAGAATGAGAGGGAGTGAGAGAAAGATTGGCCAAAAAAATACATTTATTAACTCATGAACAGCACAGCATTGCAGCAAATGGTAAACGTAAATGTATACCATGGGTTCATTGCCTCAGGGTCATACACAGTGCTCTCTCCTCTCTCTCTTCCAGCTGCATTATTCTTTTGATTGCAGCCAGGTGATTTGGTTTATCAGGTGCAAGTGGTTGGCCTCCTTAGGTCAGGCATCCCTACCATCGACAAAATGTCTTGAATGTCCAATTTCAGGAAACTATCTGTTCTACTGTGCAACATGAATGATAGTAAAAGTAACCATGGAAAATACCAACAATGTGGCACTAGATAGCTTCTGTATCATTTGAATGTATGCCACATACTGCACTGGGGTTGTGGTCAATACAACCAATTCATGAAGTCAGACTGGAAAGACTGGAAAACTTAGTTTGTCTATGAAAAGCTTTGTAAAATGTGTCTTGAATGAAATATTAAAGTGAATACTTAGTCAGCCACTACTATGCTTTCCTCTATATTGTCTCTGCACCTCGTCTGGTTATTCCAAACAGCCGGAGGCAACACTGCGGTGGAGGTGATGTATGTAGAATGTGACAGATTCAATTGTGGACAAGACATATTTTGATACTCTGAGGGTCCGATGTAAACAGCAGACAGGAGGCAAGTGATGTAGCGGTGTAAACAGTGGTCACTGAAGACAAAGATGAGGGCTGGATGGCAACATCGTCGTCGGCTGGGTTCTCAGGCTGTAAGGCTCATGCCATGGCAGAGGGAATCAGGATCATGCAGAGCAGCAGTGGCATCTGCAACTAGAGGCAGTTGTAAGGTTAAACAAGATGGACTCAGTTTACCCAGCTGGAGGTCAGCGGCAGTTTCATTTGGTAACATAGTTAGGGGTTACTTGGGCAAAGAGCACAGGTAGTTATTGCCAAGTTCTCCAAAGCATTTGTCTCCTCTGCCTTTCAGATCCAGCTTTTTATGAATCGTGATGCCATTTTAAATAATTTATAATAATAGTCTCTCACTACTATACCAGACCAAATTGCTCCTGTCTGCCTTGGCTAACTGAGGATATCCGTGCCTTAAAGAGAGATAGCCGTACATCATTGAAAAAAATACCACAGATGCTCCCCCTTGTCCCATCATTGTACCTGCTGCAGAAAATGTGAGGAATAACAGAATCTATGCCCAAGATGAAGCCCTCGTCGCATTCTACTGGATTCCTTAAAGAAGTATTTGATTCTGTTTGTCCACACAATTTATCAATTATCAATAGCTCATGAGCTGCTGGAATGGTCCCCATGGGATGGTCAGTGCTGCTTTTGACACAGTTGATACTTTGGTTCCAGGTCATCTAGCACACTCATGACGTGTGGTGGACCCCAGGGGTCTGCCCTGGGCCCAATATTATTCTCCATTTATATGCTACCTCTGGGCGATATCATGCACAGTCACAACATTAGCTTCCACTGTTATGCAGATGGCACTCAGCTGTATCTCTCCATCAACCCAAGCAACATTAAGCATTTAGACATTCTCCAAGAATGCCTCACGGATATTCAAAATTGGATGTCTCAAAACTGCTTACAATTAAATGCAGAAAGGTCGGATGTTATTATTATTGGTCCACATCAAATGCATATATCACAAAACATCTTGGCCCTTTGTCCTCTAATGTTTCCTCAAGTTGCAGAAATCTGGGTGTCAACGTTGATAATAAGCTGAATTTAGACAAGGTCCTTAAATAAGGACCTCGCATCCAGCTGAACCTAGTCGCAGCCTGAGATCTCTGATGGCTTTCGTCAATGGTTGGATGGTTTTCATCCATTTTTTGACATATCACAAATGTGTATGTGAAAGGGGCCTCACTATGGAGCTGTCTGAAAGCAGAGGGGAGAAAATTTCAATGGACTCCTGAGCACAAAGTCTTTGCAGGCTGGTGTTCTATCTGCTGGAGTTTGTTTTGGAGTTGAACTTGTAAAAGAGAAGCGATTTTGGTTCATAGCTAGGTTCTACCACAATGTAAATTAAGAGGTTTGGTTGGTGACAGAGTGTTATCTCACTTATACATTCTCAGAAAAATTGATGCTTGTCCCTGTGGGAGAACCTTTTTTGGTTCTAGGTAGAACCTTCTTGTGTGGGTTCGAACTAGAACCTAGTTCTATCTGCAAAGAACCCTTTTGGAACCTTTTTCTCTTTTTCTCTTTTATTTATAGGGGAGTCTGGGGCTGGTTGCCTTTTTGTCCAGTGTAGAGCCAGTGTATCTCATAAAATTGATTTTAACATCAGCAGAAAACTACTTGTAGGATATTTTTGCAAACATTTATTAACCAACACAGTTACTGACACAATGTCACAACCAGCCTTAACTGCAGGGTTGGTTGTCCCTATATTTCTTTCAATGGATAAAACATCCAGAAATGTAGAAATTTCTAAACTTTTGTTTTTTCATGCAGACACCAAATCAGT
This sequence comes from Monocentris japonica, assembly GCA_900323365.1. Classification (NCBI taxonomy): domain Eukaryota; kingdom Metazoa; phylum Chordata; class Actinopteri; order Trachichthyiformes; family Monocentridae; genus Monocentris; species Monocentris japonica. The sequence goes on along the minus strand of OOFE01036188.1, from coordinate 10,885 downwards.
CTGAAAACATCTGGCTCATTATGTCTATCAAGTAATTATTGATACTAGATTATAATTAAAGGTTTTTCATTACATTCCACAGTTTAATACCCCAAGATAAGTGCCATCATAGAAAGCAGCTCATTATCTAAAGCAACAGAACAATAAAATAATTTAGAGTCCTTAGAACATTTAAGCATTTATTGAGTGAAACACAAAAAAACAGTAGTCAACCCAATGTTTTTTTTGCAACAAATAAGAAGTGTATGTGCATGGATGTGTGTATGGTGGGGAGGACTTAAGCATAAGGTGGAACTTTGCTTTAATTCAAAGAAAATCATCAACTTCAACATGCTACTCAGAATCAAAAGAATCAGATGAATCGTAGTTTTATAACCTGCCCTGAGACAACCAACCCCTCTTGATCTAACTTTTTAGCTAGCTTCTAAATGGCAAAACCTAGAAACACAGAAATGAGCTTAAAATAAAACTAACCCTCTCCATTTTTCAACTGAAATATGTGTTTGTGGATTTACACATCATATAGACACTTGTTATTATGGAAAACACTTCATTCAACATGTATTCTGATTGCTGTAAAATACAGAAATTACTCTGACCTCGAGGATTTGTGGCTTATCAAAGAAATAACCAGGTACATATGCTCAGAATAAGACGCTGCATTTTTGCTATGAACACAGTATGACAGCACCCTCTAGTTTGGCTGTAATGACAAGCAACCCCTGTAGGCAACCAGGCTCAGTCTCACCAACTCTCTGAGGCAGGAAGTAAACAGATTTTCTTATGAAAAACACTTTCCAGTACAACTTGGGATAATTTGTTCACACGTCATAATGAAACACTTTAGACTTACAGTATCTTGAAATTACCAATCCAAATTCACAAAACACACCAGCCTAAATGAAGGCATAACACAAAAATACTGCAGTAGCATAGCCTATGTTGTACATATGTAAAAACTGAATGTAAAAACTGTTATATATATTATTTACTCTGGTATATATAAAACAAAAATAAATAATAAATCCATTTTTCATGTATATACTCAGACGTCTGACAGTGGGCTGGGGGGTTGATTGTAAAATCAATGAATTAGCATCAGCAATGCATCAGGAATGTGAGAAGAGATAAGAGCCAGGCTTTTAGGCTCCTCTCGTGCACAGGATTGTCTTGTTTTTTTTTTTTTTTTGCTTCAATCAACGTCCATTGATGGAAGAGTGCTTTTATTTAGAAAGTCCATCACTGGAGTGTGACATGTTTATTTCCTGAGCGAGATGTCTGTAGAGGTCTGGGCCAGGGGATCCAATACATGTGTGTGAGTCTGGAGAGGTCAAGTATATGTTACTTACATACAGTATATACATATATACACCAATATATATATAATACTGCTTGTATACAGTATTGATATATATACAGTGAGAAATAGTGAAGCCAATATGAAAATTGTTAGCATATGCAGTATGTAACATTTTGAAGGATATAGGGAAAGTGAAGAAAGCATGTGACTCTACAGTATTTAAAACGATGTACAAATGTGCATTGTATTTACATCAAGCCTACTGAAGGCCATGCATGTGTACAGATGGTGTGCAGATATGCAAAACTAAACATCTAATCAAATATATTCACATTAGAAATGCCGATAGCATGTGTGTAGTTGGATGTGCCATTGGATATTTACGTTACTAGCTATCCCATTTTAACAGCTCCAGGTCCAGGACAGAAGTACCATATGTACAGGAAAATTACAATGTACAAAAACACGTGAATTATAATCTGTTCACAGTGTGATTATATTATCAGAAAATGGAGGGCGGTATTAAAGAAATGTGAAACAAAATGTGTCATGTATGCTGACACCTGCCGAGAATGAAATATGTCACACAGTACAGCCAATGGATATATGTCCAAAGATCAGTCCAGAGCCTAGGAATGCAGAGAGCAATAAATAGCTGTTTGACTTTACATTTTAAATTGAAATTGAATTTACCTCAACTCTGCACTGCACATATATAAATGCTCACAGCATCTAACAGCAGGTTTCCTCAGATGTCTTATTGATGGTGCAGAACTTTGAGTTGACAGCAAAGTAGAGTTTAGTTCACTTTGCCAACCCAACACACATACAGCTTGCTGTGGAGAGATTGTGGATCCAAATCTACAAAACAGTCCATAACAGATTCTATTTCGGAAACTGCAGGGAGCTGAAAAGAAGTCCCATTGCTTTTACAGCATTTAATATGAATGTGTTCATCATTCTCACGCTCATCATTGCAAACGTCTGTGGGACAGGTCGACTATAAAAATCTGAAATGGCTCTAATCTCCATGCAGTGCGCCACTCTCCATCCCTCAACACATCAGCTGCATTCCTCTGACTCTACTGCCCCAGCTCAGTTATTTCTGTAAGAGAAATATGCTTCCAATTTCTGTTTTGTCATTTCTAAATGGAGCAATCCACTGAACGAAGTCCCATCAGAGTACCAAAGTATATGTCAGCGAGAGAGAGAGAGGGAGAGAGAAAGAGAGAGGGGTTACAAAAAATCTCCCACACTTAACAGGAAATTTTTCTTCTTGACTGAGAAGCATTTGCTTCACCATTCTTTCACCATCACCAAATCTCAAACTCCCCCGGTGTCATTAGTCTCTGAGACAGAAAAAAAAGGTTCATTTTCTCCTTCTAGGTATAAGATGCACTGCATTATCTCTCCACATATTTACACTTTGAAACAGGTAGGGAGGAAGAGGGGAGCAGCCTGCAGATAATAATGTCGAAGTGGTGAATGTAATGAACGTAGTGCCATTTGTCACTCACTGGCTCTCTCATTGACCAGTCAGCTGTGTGGAAATACACTTACAGAATTAGCGTGCTGATTTCAACAGTATGCTATACATGCTGCACACATTTGGATCATAGTGAAACCCAAATGTTGACGCACGTCTAGTTTCACATTGTCGCTGCTTTACATGGTTATTTTATCATTACTCTGTGTCACACAGCATCACAATAACAGTATAATATTTTCCTAATTTCATCCCTCATTCAGCCACAAAAATAATGGTACCATACTGGCATTTCAAGTATAGTAATGATGGAGAGAAAATTGCAGACTGAAGCATTTTCTATTATACTCATATTCTGAAAAAGGAAACTCGCCAATACCTTCAGCAGTGTTAAAGAATTTCAGGATGATGGAAGGAATGATATAGGAAAAAATGAAAATGTGTCATATCTAGGTGGCTTGAAGGCAGTTGCAAAGGAAAGAAGAGAGGTGAGCAGCATACTAGAAACATTATCGGTTCTTAATGGATCACATTCTCTTACAGACAATGAATCATCTGTTCTATATAAAGCAGGCAGACAGGTATAGAGACATTCAGGTAGGACTGCTCTTGGGAGGGACCTTGGAGGCACACTACTTCCAGTTCAGAAACCAGCACCGTCCTGGGCTTTTCATGCACAATGGTGATGGAAGAGGTCAAAGTAGACTGTCCACAAACAGGCAAGTAACTGGACAGCACAACGCCATCTCAGTACACTGAATTCACTGGTCTTTGTCACAGATGGGTTAGCAGCAGACGACCACCCAGTGCTAGGTAGATGTACATTTTAGTACATTTAGTACATTTTATTATTATTTTGACTGTAAAAATGATTACACTCGGTAGCGGCATACACTCGTTTTCAGAAGAGTAGACTGTTCTGCAAAAAGCGGAGGAGTATTTGCTCATTTACTCACACTGCTCGCTTACCTCAAATGCAGTTGTTAGATTGGATACTTTGGGGATGTAATGTGGGTGTTGGAAATCAGTTAGTACATTACAACAGGTGTATTTCAGTTTTATGTTTATATAACCAATAAAACAGAGCTCCAAATGGCAATTTTAAGACCATAACCAAATCCCACCAGTATTTTTCAAAGATTACTTTTGGGCATTTTTGTAACAGTTTAAAGTGGAGAGAGGCAGGACAGATAAGGAGAGAGAGGGGATGACATGCAACAAAGGTCCTGGGCTGGATTTGAACCCAAGATGTTGCGGTTATGTGGTCTGCGCCGATTACCACCATATTGGACATCCTGACAATCGGGCTCGGTCGAGACCAATGAGCCGAACAGATCATCTGGTCGAGTTTACAGATTCAATCTTAACATACTGATCGACTCGCAGACTGATCTGAGCCGCCCCGATCTGGACGGGTCCTGTAGTGTGTGGGGATCACAGCGGAGATACCAATAGCCAATGAGAGCAGAGTTTACAGTGATGTGAGGCGGAAGAATCACATTACAAAAGTTATATTAATGATAATTTGGGAACTCCTGGGAATCCTCTGTGGGGATTCATTCAATTTTCAGTGCATATTAATACACGTCACATTCACGTGTATATTACTACGTATTGATTCAAACTGGATCGCACACGTTCCCACAAGATTAGAGGTTGTGACATCAGTCATGTTTCAGTACCCAGCAAGATAATCTCTTTTATATCGTTAAGTGTGTGATAGACATCCTTGCCTCATCATCTAGTGTGAGCATATTTATGACTGAGAGACAAAAACAAACAGTTCAATTGGTCCTTATGCATGTGATGCAATACATTTTCAAAATCGGTCAGGATTTTTAAAAGTCTTTCAGTGTGTCCCTAGCCTTAGCCAGCTGAGCCACCAGCATGCCCTGAATCCTTGTATCCAACATAGAAACCACCACTGGCGTTATACTGTAAACCGAAAATAGTGATACTCTTGTTAGATTATCATAACTTTTCATAAATTTTCACATTCTTCTCTCTAATTAGCTCTAATATTATACTACCCACTGCTTCTCTATATCTGCAAGATAGTCTCATATACTAATCACAACCCTACCATCACTTTAGGCAAACCTACAGAGCCCCCAGCCCCCACAACCCATTTTCAATGCAGCCTATCTCTGCTATTTTTTACTCTCTTGGAGAAGAAAAATAGGATAACTTGCACATCCAATCTTCTTTGTGCAAGTGCGTAGGAATATAGAAAAGGCATCCAGGAATGAAGAAATTCCCACACACTGCTCTTACAATATACACCAATTCTGCTCTTGCAATATACACCTTGAAGGTCAGTGTGCACCGAAACGTTAGTAAATAAAAAAATACAGTGTGATAGAGTTTCTTCATTCCTAGATTTTCTTTACTCACTAAAATTGTCTATAAAGACGCATGGGCATTTCCACTGGGGAAGTGGAAAGTGGAACTGTCCAGAATGACTCTTTTCATCTGAATAGTTAAAGAAGCATGATTCTGAACATCAAGTAGTGGTTGATAAATGTTACATAACCCTGCAACATGCCATGTCAGGTTTTAATGAGTCAACACCATCTCCTTAATGTCTTCTTTTGCTCTGATTTGTCTGTGCTCTACATAACCTATATTCACTGTAAAAAGAACAAAATAGAGTCTTTATTTGATTTTACTTACTTTATCCCTGTTGTAATTCCTTTTTGAAATTATTTTTAACCCTATTTTTCATTCATGTCAAGACATTTTTATTGTTCATTTTTACTTGTCTTTGTTTTTTTTGTCAAAAAATCACTTTGTACCTATTGTTTGATTGGTGCTACACAAACAAAGTTTGTTATTATAATAGTGTTAGAGTTCAACAGAAGGAATCACTTTGGCAAACCTGGTGTGTTTGAGTTTGGGCTTTGCCATCACAGCCTCCCATGGTTGAATGGGTCTCAGTTTAACCTCTAGTAGCCCTGCCAAGAATGCCACCTGAGGAGAGAGCAGAGTTGGTGGATGAGAGAAGGCGATAGGGTGGGGTGGTAGCATTTGGGCGTAGAGGTGTGAAGATAATAGGCCCAGTGGAGAGATATGCAAGGCAGGGGTGCTTTACGAGGCTGGGTCAGTCTGGTGTGAAGGAGTCCTGCATTGCACACAGAAACTGAAGGCATAATCTTCAACTTATTCCTTTTTTACTTCTGATGGCTTTGGATCTCTACTTTCCTCTCTCTCTCTGTTTCTATCGCTCTCTCTCTCTTTGAAATGCCACACTCACAATTTCTTGTGTAAACAAACCCCTCACTGGCTCACTCTGTCCTTGACTTTGCTTCTTGTTATCCATCTTCAAGGAGAGCGGGGAGAGTGGCTGGGGGGAATCATGTTTCATCATCTAGCCATATGTACTGACATGGAGCCTAATATCTCTTTTTGCAAGTGCTTGTCTGAATATCATTGTTGTTTATGACTTAGTGTGCTCCTTTCTATCAAGGCCTACTTATGGTTGCATGTCATAAAGTTCAAGGGACCAAGTCATTACATGCAGTGAAAATTAGTCTCAGGCCATCACTGCAGAAACTAAACCATTTATCTGTGGAAAGTCTGCAGCAAGACACTTGGCTTTATAAGGAGAGAGGGGATTGGGAGCACTCACTAGTGAGTGGTAGTTGCATGCAAACAAGCAGCTGAGAGGGAGGAGAAAGCACTCACAAAGCTGAGTAGTTTGCGTGGTTCGCCTCGAGAGGGTTCAGGTTTACAATGGAGAGGAGGAAAGCAAAACAGAAACTTCAAATGGCAAAAGTGTAGCAAAGCTGCACCCCTCACTCATTGATGAAACACTAGCATGTCTCAGGAAAAGATTGTCAAGTGATTTATCATGATCCTCAGATTCCCCCTTATGGATAAAAAAAGAGGCATCTGGGCAAAGTAATATGAATAAGAAATTCATTATTGGATAAGGCGTTTGAAGGCTTGGTGATGGAATACTTTGAAGTGAGTCTGTGGTTTAGTGTAGTGCTTCCCAGTGACTCAGTCAATCCCATAAGCTGCTATACTATCTCAAACAGCCAGACTTGGTTCTCTTTAATCACAACTAGGCATTGAATGTGTTTTACCCAGTGAAGCCTCCTGTTTTGCAGCTTTGGAAAACAACAACAGAATCAAGTAAACAGCAAGGGGGACGTGACATGAGGGAGGAGAGGAGTAAAAGAGGGGGAGAGAGATGGGTAGTGGGGAGGAATAGTTCTATGAATGAGCAGGAGGGACATCATTCCCCCATAGAAATGTAGCTAACAGTTAGTAACATTTGTGAAAAATGGAGAATGTTAGTATACAATGTAAATGGAAGTGTACAGACCAGGCGCAGGTATAGTATCTGTCCATTAACTGCAGGGGGAGACTCAACAGTGACTTAAGGGCAGCTCTAATATGCTGCAGAGAATTGAGTGAATGAAATGATGATGATGAAGTTATCATCCTGAGTTGGAGCTAGACTATATGAAACCCAATACAGACTGAATGAAGACAGAACAGTGAGGGGAAACAAGTGAAAAGACCAGGATGGAAACCAATTGGGAGTGGATATTGAAAGCAAAAAACAGATATAGAGTTGATGTGATGAGAATTGAAGGCACAGGAATGTATGGGCCCATTGTGGAAAAAAGTTAAATGCTGAGTGTGTGTGTTGGGAGAGGGTGTTTGCAGCCTTCATGGTGATAAGCCCTGTAGAGGCCTAGTACAGTTAATGAATTGACATTACACCAGGATCAATGGTGAAGCTCTCAGGGTCTGAAAAACTACACTTAATGAAAAGGGATTACTCTCTTACGATCAAGGTCTTTTGCCCTCCCTTCCTCCCCCTCCTCCTTTTCTTCTGTTCTTCTGTCCGCTATTCTCCTTCTTTCTGCACTCCCCCCATCCTGTCTGACACACACACACACACACACATGCATACTCACACAAATCATTTCACATGCTTGACTGCATAGTATGTTATTTTTTGCATGGTAATTGCATCAGATTGCCCTATTTAACAACAATAGTGAGCATTTTGAGCCCATGCTTCATGCACTCACATCTATCTAAATGCAGTGGGCATGCAGTATGGTGTCTTTGTGTTTTAGATGGGTGCACACTTGCGCCTGTGTGTGCTTGTGTTGTGTGCTCCTGATGTGATCCTCCCCCTTGGTTGTCTGTCAGCTCTAACTAGCCCTCTTCCACCCAGTGAGTCTTTTTCTTCTCTAGGTCAGTCCACTGTCTCTTCAGCTAATGAGCAACAATGCATTGCTGTTCCCTCACACACTTTTCTGCTTGATTTCCCATTTCTCCTTGCCTCTCTGAAGCCATTAGTTGAAACTGTGTATGTGTTTGCCTTTACGTACATGGAGCACCAAGCTCACCTGCAATGAATAATTGATCTGTTGAATCTAGGGCGCTTGAGGTTTGTATGCAAGGAGGCAGCTGCTGCAGCAGGCAGGATCCTTGCTGTTTTTTTGGGGGGAATCATGTAAGGGGTACCAGGGTGGTGGAGACAAATGAGCTGGAAAACACACCTTTCAGCACAGGTATAGCACGGCTGCACTGACCTGATGGGCCCAAAACGTAGCTGTGCAAGTTCTAAATCATTCATCAAAAAAGCTTTTACTGGCATGTAGTTCAGTATGCATGTGTTTGTGTGTGTGTGTGTGTGTGTGTGTGTGTGTGTGTGTGTCCAAGCTTATTGAAGGTCTTATATTTGTATGTCAACATGATGTTATTTTAATTAGCAGCTTCAAGTTATGAAATCAGGATTGAAACTGTGAATTACACTGATGTATTTACAAACATATACTGTATACATACTGTATATATGCAGTACTGTGCAAAAGACTTTGGCACATGTAAAAAAAAGGCGAAGATGCTTTCAAAAATAATGAAATGAAAAGTTTCTAAATATAAAAAAATGTACAGTAATGTCAGTACTTTCAAAGTATGTTCCCCAACACCTTATGGCACTCTGCTGCTAGAGGTAATGCTATAGGAAACATATGGGCAGCCACAATAAATGTTAGAATTATTTGTTCAATTACCTCAAAACAAGTTACAAAAATGGTTTGTTTTATGACATTGAAATTTGATGTTTCAAAAATTGTAATATGATGTAGGTGCCCTTCATTCAAGTGTAGCTGAATTTCACTTGTGTTTATATAGCGATTACGAGAGAGATGCGATGTGCATTCCAGTTCCACCTTAGACCACTCTCAGGCCAAAGGCCTATCTGCATATAATGTGAACAAATATATATATACTTATTTTAAGCTGTTTAAGTAAGTAAGTAAGGTTCCTAAATCAATTTGAAGAGTTATTCGGGGCATGGGCAGACAGAGGAGAGGCGATGTGACAAATCCTCATGTTGTCATTGCGGATCAAGCTATGCCACCAGCAGAAGACTGGAACATCATCCCTGCTTCCACACGAAATGCTCCTGGGTTACGTCAAACCCCTCTGAGAGCTATATACCATCAACCATGAAAGATAATTATTAGCCTCTACATCACTGAAAGCAATGGGAATTGCATTATACATGCCCTGTATCACTTTAAAGGAAATATATGAACTACATATGGATACACTTTGGATGATTTATATAGGTTTGGCTGAACCATTAGTTTAGTTTTGCCAGTGCAGCGCAATACCGCCACAGGGAACACAATATATTTGAATCATTTAGCTTTGTGCTGTCATGGTGAATAAATGTAGTCGGTGGCTGATAGTCTTGCCCCAACAGCGGTGACTTGGCTAGTGTGCAAGTTAGTGTGTGTGTGTGCTGCATGGCATCTATCAATGTTCTTCAACAGAACACTAGGAAGGTGTGAAGCGTAAAAGACCAGCAGGTACAAATAAATGGGTCTGAGAATGTATTCAAATAGAATTAGCACCTACTAGACATCCATTAAGGCAGTGAATTAAAATGTAGATATTAAGCATCCACCGCTGCCTCGTCTCTCAGCATCTTCAATCTTAGAAACAAATTTGCTTTATTCACCTGCACAGTCTCCACAAATCTTCCCCTTTATTCTGTACATGCTCCATATGGCGCCACTTGTTTGGAGGAGTTATTTTTAGGCCCTCTGATTCCTCAACCTGAAAAACGCTTGCCTTATTCTCTCTAAATTCCCTCTCGTTCACTCGCTGTTTGTGTATTGAGAAGCATTATTCTCAATGAGATCCACATCTGGCCTCAGTTACAGGTGAGGGAGATCTCTGTCATAATTTGCCACACTGTGTTATCCTTCCCTCCTTCCCTGCTTCTCTCCCTCCATGTCATGTTCGCGTTCTTCTTCTTATTTGACCCCATCTCTCACTTTGTTCACTCCAAGTTGTGAATGTAAAGAGATTTATTGGCAGGGCTGCTTCATTGATCAGCCACTGCTGCTCACAGTATCAAATGGTGATAAATAAAAAAGCACTTAACAGACATAAATATCAATAATGTAGGAAACATGCTGGTCCATTTATCCCTGACAGAGCTTGCCACTCAACTGTTTGCCAACCTGTATGTACTGTAGTTGGGCTCCAATTCTCCAATTCTCACCTCTCCTCTTTATTGGAACTGCCCCTGCTGCCTTGATAGGGATGTAACCAGAAAGATGAAGGAGTGATAGTCCAGTCCCTTCAAGTAAAGCCAACCAGAGAATGATCAGAGTCAGCATCGTTTTATCAATTACAATAAATGTACAAAGATTGGTGACATTGGTGCAGAGACAGCACAGACATGTTATGGACAGCAGATGATATATTATAATTGGAATCTTTGAATAGTTTTACACTATCCTGCACTATATACAATTACACTTAGGTGTTAGGTGTGACCTGATTTTCGACCAGTGTGCTGGCATGAGATAAGAGATGAGACCAGTTATGATGCCCCCCAACACACACACACACACACACATACACCAATCAGCCACAACATTAAAACCACTGACAGGTGAAGTGAATAACATTGACTATTTTGTTACAATGGCACCTGTCAAGGGGTGGGATATATTGGGAAGCAAGTGAACAGTCAGTTCTTGAAGTTGATGTGTTGGAAGCAGGAAAAATGGGCAAGTGTAAGGATCTGAGCATCGCAGCTTGCTGTGTAT
>OOFE01036183.1:15606-25626 GCA_900323365.1 Monocentris japonica | reverse complement strand
AAAAAAGATTAAATCCGCAGGATTTTTCTTTAACAAAGTTATATTTTTTTTAAAAAAGTGACCACATCCATGACTGCACTTTAACTTGATGTTCATCATTCAGATCAGTGGCCATGTTCCATTGAATTTATGTTCAACTGTTGTAAAGAACTTTCGGTTTCTATTACACATCGGCCAAGTTCTTCCAAATACCGCGTCACATTGTTGGAAAAGCAGTGCAAAAATAAAAATATTAAAAAGAGAATATTTTTCTGTATTGTTTTGTACTTTTTTTTGTACAATTTATTCATTCTTGCAGAAAGTTTGGTAGTTCAAAAGGTATAGACTAACGGAGCTAGGACGGAAGGTGATGTTAGCAAAGGTAGATGGTGGACAGCTCGCGCTACCCAGCTGGGTGGCGCAGGATAACTGGGTATGCGGTGTCTAGTAACTGGACGTATCTCTCATAACAGGGTATGCGGTGTCTACTTTGCACAGGCTTTTGAATTGTTCGGCCTCCCATACAGTTTCAGCATCCCTGCTTACTGTAGTAGGCCACTTAGGACTGCATGTGTGTTGTGAATTGGGCATGAATTTGTGTCACTGTGTGTTTCAATTTGTTGCTATATTCATATAATGACTTTTGCTTTTGAAAATAGTCAAAATAGTAGATCTCATACAATCAGAGTCTATAGGATATGCATGGTCTGTTTGGCCAATCCTGAGGCTGAACAGAGATGCTACTACTCTACTGTACCTTCTCAGCCTGGGCCTCCAGAGACTTCAAGTTGTTGGTGACATTTTTCAATTCTTCCTCAAGGTCACCGGATTTACTGAGCCACAGCGGAAAGTAGAAAAGCAAGAGAAGAAAAAGGAGCGATTTAAGAGGGAGAACAAGGCAGAGGATGCAGGCAGAAGGGTAAATGGAGCCACGTAACTTACCTGAATGGATTGATGTCAGATAATAGTTAGACAAAATAAAATAGGATCCTTGATGGTCCTTACAAGCCTTTTACTGAAAGCAAAAGTCATATCAAGGATCCCAAATATGGCTGAACCACAGGGTATAATAAGCATTGCTTGAAGCACATGGTCCATGTCACAGAGTGCAAGTCAGCAAGAAAATGTAAAGAGGAGTTAAGAGGCTAAAGGCCAGGGAAAGGCAGCAGGACAGCTCATCAACAAGGTTTAGAACTAGAAGTACCTCATCCTCTCCGGACATCATGGACTTCAAATTCTGGTCCATTAGTCTAAGCTCCTCCTCTAGCTCTCTGACTCGACTGGGTTAGTCCACAGCCAGGAGGGTGGGGGTGAGGGGAGAACGGGCAGGGTAGCCACAAAACAAGGCAAGTTCCCGGTAGGGTGGAGGTGGTGGTGTATTCAGGCATGCATTACATAAAACACAAAAGGAGAGAACACAAAACACACACAACCAGGTGTCTTTCTGAGGTTAGTGTATCCAAGGTATCCTGCCGGCTTGTGTTTCACACATGGACTTTCACACATGGGGCTGTAACAGAATGAGTTGAGCAGCAGGTGGGAAACGTACAGGACAGAGCAACAGGATACCTTTGATCCTCTTGCTATTTACTGCTGTTGTGTATTATGAACCTGTAAGATTACTTTGGATCAATCTCATTATCTATGGTCAGGGAAGGATTCCTTGCTGCACTGGTGCAGTAGATGTACCTGCTGCTCCACACTCCTTATTCCAGGTACCAAACTTAACCATGCACAATTGTATAATGGCATCCATGCAACAATTACAATTTCCATTTTCCTCCACATTAATAAAACTTGAAATGCACAGATGACAATTGAATGTGTCATGATCACAGATGTACTATTATAAACAGACAGCGTTATTGACACAGAGGAAATGTAAATGATATAAAATGGGTTTATGTTGGTGTAACTTACGCCTCGGCCACCTCAGCACGCTCCTCTGAACGCTCCAGATCGCCTTCCAAAATCACCAGCTTACGCGCAACCTGCAAACGTGCGACACACATTTGAACACTCCTACAGGGAGAATGGTGCACAAGGATGAAACAATAGTACATGTGACTAAAATCAGAATACTGCTTGTACAAAATGTTGGATAGATACGCAACTTTGTACTATGACATTTACCATTACACAGGACCTGATATAACCAACCTTTATGCTATGCTAGCGTGAGTATCTATGTAAAAAAGCTAGGAGCAGCAATCATAATAATGGGTACATTGAGGATCTTTGTGATAAGAATTATAGTATACTCAAATATGCGTGAGCCAGGACAGCTAGGAGTGGGCGGAGACTGGAAAATAAAGGTAGACTTGTTTGAGCAGTTAACTGTGCTGGCGGAAATAGTTAGCACTAGCCTAAGGCTGGATATGCTGCTGTGGTCTGAGCCGCAGAAGTTAGTTTACTTTATCGAGCTCACGGTCCCCCGGGAAGACCGAGTTGACGAGGCAAATGAGCGAAAGAAAGCGATATATGCGAAGATGGCAGCGGAGGCACAACAGTGAGGTTGGAGGGCTCGGGTACAGCCAGTAGAAGTTGGCTGTTGAGGTTTCATGCGAAAATCCGTTTTTGCATTACTAAGTAAGTTGGGCATTCACGGACGGAGCTTGAAACTTCACACTCACACACACTGGTTAGCTGTGTTGTCTAGTTGTCTAGTAGTTTTTATCTGAATTAGGCTTCCACAAGTGTTTACCTTGGATTATGGCACAAGGGATAATAACATCTTGTCCTGTGTATTAATGAATGCCCGTCATGATTCCAAAGTAATGTGTCTCTAGTTCAGTGGCTCTCAACCATATAACATGGTGAGCCAAGAGTCTGCAGAGTTATTATAGCAGTTCATTCCACTGATTAACACACCTTCAATGGTAGATGAAGCGGAACTAAGCAATGAAATCAGCTGCTGTAGTAATTGGTTGGAGTGTAAACCTTGGGTCATGATGAGCCATGATGGAAAACCACTCATATAGCTGATACAACATCTCAAGTGGAGGCAGACCCACCTCTTCATATTTGCGATCAGCCTCCTCAGCAATGTGTTTGGCCTCCTTCAGCTGCATCTCCTGGATTTCCATTTTCTCCTCGTCTTTTGTTGCTCTGTTCTCTATGACCTTCATCCCTCTGGTTGACAAAGGGAACAGAAAGCAAGTTGCTAGGGTGTAATAGGTGGTTGCTAAGGTTTTTCTAGGTGGTAGCTAGGGTGTACTAGGTGATTGCTAGGGTGTTTCTATGTGGTTGCTAGGGTGTATTAGGTGGATGCATTCTGGACTGACTGGAGGCCTGAAATGGAAGATTGACTGATGTACTCTGAGTTGCAGCAATCTAAACAGGATGTGATAAATGCATGGGTGACTCGCTCTAGATCGGTGACAAAAAGGACCTGATTTTAGGCATGATTTTGAGTTGGTAGAAGCTAGATTTGATGACAGAGTTAATTTATTTATCAATTTGTTTATGTTTCGGGGTATGACCAAAGATGTTATCAAGACTTTTAGTGGGAGGTTTTACATGGGTGGATGGATGACTGATGTAATAGCACACTCCTCTGCAATGAGCCACATGTTTTGATGTGTCATATGTGTAGGTAGCATAAACACTATAGAAATAGATGCAGTCAGAAAATCTTAGGTACAGTTTCTGAAGAAAATGTAAGTGTGCTTGCTGACAATGCAATGGTCTTGTTGAATAGGTGGATGATTTCTGGTGGTTACTAGGGTCTCACTAGGTGGTTGCTAGATGATTACTAGGGTGTCGCTAGGGTTTCACTAGGTTATTGCTAAATTATTAGTGGTTGTACACACATCATTATCTATCATTGTGCCAAATTGCACATCTCTATCATGTGCCATCTCACGGTAAATTGAACAATGGCCAATTACAGTTTTGTAGGCCACGTCCACATTGTCCAATCACATCTTACCTCTACAGTATGATTTAAATAGATATATAGATACCAAATTCTGGAACATGTGGTTGACCAGATTTCGAGATTTTAGGGACCCCTATTGCTCACTTCATAAATGACTTTATAGAATAGCTTATTGCCAGTCTAAATATATCTATATTCATAATGGTTAGACAAACTATCATGGAGTAATGATCCATTTTGTGATAACCTCCACCCTCTTACAAATTCATTGACTGATATCAGCCAAACTACTTATTATATTACAACATCAACACAGCACATTAACATTAACACAGCATTTGAAAAATGGCAGAAGAATAAACCATCACAAAAATAATAGGGTTTCACCCCTAATAAAGAAATAGTGGGAATTACATGAGTGTAGCCCACTAATAATAAAGAAGAAAGTGCAAGAATATGAATGCATTTGCTGAAGCAAGCATACTAACTAGCAGTTGCTCACAAACTAAATAGCCATGGATGTTCTGAGATTTGACTAAGTTTAATTGCTAGATCTGAATACCATTTCTTTTCAACTGTCTTTACTTCTTACTTTGAAGCTGAGATGTTCCCTGTTAACAGAGATCATTATTGCGTAAGAGCTTGCCGTAGACCAACCACTAGAGGGTGTCTGGTGTCATTTTAAAAACCCTACAGTTTCCTGATTTCAAGTAGGCAAGCTCAGCTACTACAACATTTGAGGAAAGTACTGAATTTCCCTGATTGACTGCAGCTAAATGGGGGTGAACGGCAGAAGCTCCTCACCTCTCGCTCTCGTCTGCAGCTTTCTCAGCCTCCTCCAGCTTCTGCAGAGCAGTGGCCAGTCTCTCCTGAGCTCGGTCCAACTCCTCCTCAACCAGCTGGATACGCCTATTTAGAGAAGCCACCTCTGCCTCGGCCTGCAAAGCAATCACAATATGCTGTAGAACCCAGCCTGAAGACAGGTTCTAGTAATGATAATGATATAAAAAATGCCTAAAGAATGGCATATTTATGGATCAATATGTGAATACATCATGTATTACTCAAGAAATAGCACTGTTGTTACAACTATTTTATTTTATATTTGATCTTTATTTAACCAGGTTAGTCTTGCAGAGATTAAGACTCTCTATTTCAAGGGAGACCTGGCCAAGAAAGCAGCACTGAGACAAACAACATACAACAATGTACAGTCAGAGTACAGTCAAAATAACATAAAAAAGGAGCAAGGTAAAACAACATATCATGCCAGGGCCAACAGATTTTGTTCATCGATATGTTATTTTCCACTAATATTTCCACTAATATACAAAATCTTACAATCAACTAGATTTTCATGTAAACTATCATTCAGGTTATCTGTGATCAAAATTTCTTTTTTTTCTCTGAATATCATTTATTACCTATTTTAGAATGGGTTTTTGACGATTTCTGACTGTGTAATTTAGCAGAAAACAGTACATAGTAAATGTATTGCATTCTATTAGCATTATCAAGGGTGAACTTCAGTGGTACGCCAGTTCACGGACGAAATTAGGAATGCTCATTTGAAATTTCATTACAACACGCGTATATGTACCATATTTGTAGGCTACAAAAACTTCAAGGTTTTCTTCCCGATGGAATAATGTTAGGTAAGATAGATCTTTTGAATTTGAAAACGGATGATATTACTTTTGCAATCAACATGGCCAAAAAACAAATAAGTGAATGGGGAGTCAGTTAGTCACTCAGTAAGGGATACTGACTGTTGAGTTTAGTTTAAAGTTATACACAAAATATTAATATTTCACAATGAGTTCTGAAGCCTTGATGTGGAATGAGAAATACAATAAATAAATGTTTTTTGCATTCAGTCAGCCAACTTTTATGTCCTTGCAGTAGACACAAGATGTAATGTGTTTGTACATAAAAAGTGAGTACCAAACCACATCTGTTGGTACTCATTTGAAAACTAGACCTAAAAAAGCTATGTGCACCCCTAAGCATTATGCACAATTATTGCTCACAAATACAAATGTGAGTGTAAATGATCAAAAGGCTACTCCATAAGTATCCTGGGTACTTAAAATCTCAACAAAAAAAAAAACCCAAAATACAAAAATAGCCAAATCTTTCTCATAAATGTGGGGTCTGAAGGCATAGTGTTCCAAAGAGGTCTGTCAATATGATAATATCAGCAGATAATTACATGGGTGGCTCAGGGGGTGCAGGGGTATTTCATGGTATGTGTATATAAAGGTGGCTGGAACAATAACATATAGGCCTTTTTAGGCATGCTGGCCCTCTTTGTCAACCTGAGCCCATGATAAGGTTGCATGAGCCTGTGGGTTGGTCTGAGGCACAGGCTGAAAATGAGTCCCACTCTGGCCCTGGCAGCACTGATATGGGTGCAGTCTATTGCACCAATAACTCTTGGGAATCCTATGAAAGAATTTCAGCACACTTAATATGCAACAGTAATTTTCATTCATTATTGATGACTATAGTCAAACAATGTAAGTTACCTGCTATGTGACCCTGTGAAGAGCCCTTCTTACCATCAATAGAATCACCTTGTACAGTTTGTTTTAGTACTTGTTGCATTCATTTAAATACCATATTTTCCATAATATGTGGTTGTGTACATGGAATTTTTGCATTAAAGGTTATAAAAAAAAGTCCATGGTATCGTCTAGGAATGGTGATGCCATGTTTCCAGAGAGTTGATTTGTGAGGAGGCGGGATTTTTATACATTGTAGTGAGCCGGGCCTTCACCACATTCAAGGTAACAACCGGCACCAACTAGGCATAGGTGGCAACAGTATTTCCACCGCCAATTCCTTAGGTCCTGGGGGGAACACAGCTGTGCCCCACTGGACTTCCTGACAACTATTATTATCATCATCCTGTATTATGTCCAATAATTCCACCATACATGGGTAACCTTGTCCATTTGGGACAGAAACCCCTTAGGGCACAGGCAACCCAGACAAAAGAAATGATTGAGAACATGTTATTGCTCTCGTTAGGATATAATTAGTTTTGTTAATTTGCATGTTGGGAGTCCAATATTGTCTGAATTTTGGAGAATGCCCCTTAGCAAGTTACAGTATTAATGGAGCCTGAAAGGAGAGAGCAGTGTAAGCCTTCCCTATATTTTAGATGATTGCTTGTAAATATATTATTATTTACTATGAAACTCTACACATATACCCTCAAGGCTGGTGTCCTATAGCCTACTCAAATGTATATCTTATGTAACTTAATATGTTCTAAACGAGGCCTGCACATTGTTTTTTTGTCCTGCTTTGGATATTTGTAAAACCGTTCTAAAGTTGTGATATCAGCAGGTATGACACACCAGTGTCAAAAAGCAGCAATAAGAACAACCACTTCCGGGAAAAGTTTGAAAAACTAAAGTCGAATTGACAAACAATCTTTCACATTGTTTTTAGTTTATATTTAACAGATGGCGTTTCACTCAGTATTGCATACAGAGAATGACATAATTGACGCGTTTATTTTGTAGTTAAAATTGCCTCGTTTCCGCCCTTATTTTATGTACCATAGCGGGCTTAATCCAATTTGGTGAGTACAGTGGTGGTGAGTATAGTGTTTACCCTCTCTCTGGCCTGTCTCTCCATATCCGCCTCCCTCTGCAGCAGCTCTGCTCGGTACTCCGCCTCGTCTGCCTGTTGTTGCAGCGTCTGAATTTTCCTTTTCACCGCTTCTATGGATGTTAGTGTCGCCATGTTGCTAAAGGGCGAAAGCTTCTCGAGGATGCTATTGTCACCAGCGCAACGGGGTCAAGCGCGTCAGTATCAAAACATGACGACATTTCTGGTCAGAACTTTCAAAGTAAAACTTATTGACGAACATATGTTGCTACGTGGGTTTCGAGTGACACAAAGTAGTTGTAGATATGATTTTTGTACTTCTGTACACCCCAATACTTAATTGTTGCTTTTTATTTTTAATTTATTTTTCAAAGTTAACACTTTTATTTAGAAGAAAAAATTGCTACATTTCCGGTCTTATTCTATCTCTCTGATGACAGACCTGTAACGTTGTCTGTTTTATAACTGTGACATCTGCTAGGACACAAAGTTAGAGTCCTTTACAGTTCTTTGCAGTCATTTACAGTTCTTCAGAGTTCTGTACAGTCCTTTACAGCCTTTTCCAGTTCTTTGTAGTCCCCTGTTTCTTACAGTGAACTTATGAGCAGCAAAAACTGCAACAATGAACTAAAATACTTACATCAAGAGAACTGCAGTGTGCAGTTCAAACAACAAACAACTGTCTAAATGTGTCATACCTCTCTGGGGCGCCATTAGCCCTGATACAGGATCCTTTGGGAATCATTCATCGTATAGGTTTTTATCTCTCCCAAAGGGTCCTGTCCTGCCCCATTGACTTTTTCCCCTACAAAAGTCGAGGCGCCTGTCAGCCAATCTTTGATTTCATTACATTGGAGATTTGGGGTATACCTGTCTTTAACAAAGTCTAAAAGTGTGTTTGTGCATAGGAGATGTAGTCACCGCTGTGAAAGTAGACAAGTGAAGGATTACGGTCATCTGTTAGGGTAAATGAAACTCAACATATTTTTTTTCGTTATAGAGCTCTCCGATTTTCGTAGGGGGAAAAAGTCAATGGAGCAGGACAGGACCCTTTGAGAGAGATAAAACCCCATACGATGAAAGATTCCCAAAGGGTCCTGTATCCGGGCTAGGGAGCCATCTGTCAAGGATTGGCAGTAAATAGAAAGTAAATTGGCAGTAAATAGAGTGTACAGTCTTTGACTGTTGACACTGGAGCAATTTAGGTTTTTGCTAGACAGTTATACTTTTGACGGCTATAAAGCCCTTGGGGCACTGGCACACTCCTTCCTGCCTACTGCTTCCATCAAGTTTTAGATGTCCCTTACGTAGGTTTTTCCTCATGAAAAAGAATAGAATTTTATTACACAGTTGTTGAAGGAGGGATGAACTTCCACAGTGGAGCTGCCCAGTGGCCAACACTAGAAGACTGTGGTTGTACAGAGTACAGTTTCCATACAGGCAATAAAATACCTGGTCTGTAGTGATGATATGGTTACTTAACCCTATACCTAGTCACTACACATGGTATTGTAACTAAACCTTAGATCTAGTCACCAGTGATGATGTGGTTACTTAAACCTACCAACTAACTAATGATGGCATGGTTACTTAAACCGTAGACTGACTAACTATTGATACCATGGTTAACCAATCCTTAGACCTAGTCATCAGTCATGGTATGGTTACTTAAACCATAGACCTACTAACTAGTAATGGTATGGTTACTCAAACCTTATATCTACCAGGTAATGATTGTATGGTTACTAAACCTTAGACCTATTAACTAGTGATGGTATGGTTACTAAACCTTAGATGAACTAATTAGTAATAGTATGGTTACTTAACCCTTAGACCTAGTAACTAGTAATGGTATGATCACTTAAACCTTAGATCTACTAAATAGTGATGGTATGGTTACTTAAATCTTAGACCTAAACCTTTGACATACTAACTATGTTTACTAAATGTTTGACCTACTAACTAGTGATGGGTTGGTTAATAGTTCATGTTTTGATTTGATTAATTGGCAGGTTCAGTTCTAATGAATTATCCTCCCTGGGTTTATTGTCCAGTCTTACTTAACCACACGGGACTGATTGCATCTGTTTTTTGTGCTTCAAGGTTAGTAGATCCATGCTAGTCGATCCATCTTGGTAGATCCTTCACAGTAGCTCCAGGCTTTGGTGTGTTAGCTCAGAGGACCATTTACACAGGGTAAAGGATCTCTGTGATTTCCCTCAAATGAATGCGGGTAGCCTGGATGTGAGTCATCATGATCTACAATTCCACTTTTGCACATACTGGTCACTAAAACAAGCATTATGCACACCCTTTGATGTTCTCAAAAAATGTTGTAAATACTTTATATAAATATTTTAATGCAAAATAACATTTCAACATGTTTTGACAAAATCAAAGGGTGTGCATGATGTGGCCATTGCTAGTAAACATAAACAAGGTAGTTTGGTGTCTTTGGGTCACCTGGGTCTTTGGGTTACCTGGAAGCCATTGAAAGAAAATCTATTATTTTGCATTAAAATATTTTTATAAAATGTTAT
>OOFE01036183.1:0-13403 GCA_900323365.1 Monocentris japonica | reverse complement strand
GGGTGGATAGAAGACTTAGGACTGATAGCACCTGCTTATAGTGCTAAAAATGGGCAGTAAAGACAGCAGTGATGAATTGATGATACAATGGAAAAGGCCTTGTTATTGTCTTCAAACAGGGCTACAAGATAAATTGATAATGGAAAAACTTGAAATGCTCACCTAGAAAGCTCAATGCCTTTTTGTGATTATCATGACACTGGTGATGGCCAAGTGTCGAAATGTTTGCTGCTCTCCCCTGAATGATTACAGAATTATTATTTTTTTATTTGCACAAAAAAGGTATAATTGTAGAAATGGAGAAAATAAATAAAATGAAACATGATGGAGGAATAAAGGTGTTCCCTCTAGTAAAACATGATAAATGTGAAAATAAAAAAAATTATAAAAATAAAAATCAATGAATTTAAGAAGTTTAAAAAGGCAAGAAAATATAATAATATACTAAAAGGACTTATATCCTACTTTATTTGTATTAGTATTGCCTGTTTATATTACCTGTTGATCCTTTAATTATTTACAGAACGTGAGATTGGTTGAATCTTGAGGTATCAAGATTCAAACGCATCCACTCGACAACACATATTGTACCCATGTTGCTGTGTGTGGGGGAAAATATGACTAGACTAGAGGACAATGGGTCAATGTGGGTTTGTAGCTGGCTTTGTATAGTAATGTGGTGACCCCCTGCTGTTAACTCCCATTACTCACATCTGCAGCCTTCTTCTCAGCCTGCTCCAGCTTCTCCTGGGCATCCTTCAGAGACTCGGAGTATTTATCCAATTCATCCTCCACTCCCTTCAGCTTCTTCTGGAGGCCTAGCAGCTCCTCTTCCAGCTAGAGGGGGACAAATGGGACAAATGGAGAGGGTCTTTCTGAAGGTATATAAAAAATCAACAAAGGCCTTCTTTAAACATCTGAATATCATTTCCTTTTCTCCACAAGTGAAACTTTTGTTCGTTCAAAATGGGACTTATACATTTACAAAAAAAGTTTCACCTTTTCTTAAATAATCATTGGAATTTCCAATGATTTTGTAAAAGGTGACATTGATATCTTGATATCTCTTTTAGAGCTACTGAATGAACTATATCAGGAAATATTTTTTCTTCCTATTTTTTCTCATTTAGTGTCGTGGTCTCAGACTAATCTAGTTAACTACATAAGAGTCTAGAGGGGTTGCTGTTTAAGAATTTGACTTTGCCTCATTGTTATGGAATGACTCATTTGAAAGATTGCTTCAGCAACTCATCATGAGTAACAACAGCCTCAAGGCCTATAAAAAGCCAATTGTGAATGACAGTGATATGGCCCGAACACAATGTCCCTATGACAAATGTCATTTATATATCACCATCTGACGGTCTCTACTGGTCCATAGCTATGTAAGGCCTCTGGGTCACAAATAGCCTTGGACAGTCCAGATCCCAGAGCTGGCATTGTGGCGACTCCCCAACCCAGCCTTAACCCTCTTTCTCTCTGGAACAACAATTCAAAGAAGGTGAGGGTCTTCGAAGGGAACACTAAAATAGACATGCCACCCTTTGATGCTCCGAGGCAAAGAGAAATGATTGTGCTGGAATTGTAATAGCTATAAGGCGGGTTCTTCTGGGAACAAAGGCTGTGTAGACGGTTACACTATTCATAGATCGCAACCTGGCTGCGTCAATTAAACTGTGGAGCTGGGCAGGACGGAAAAAAATAGTCATCCGTAGACGTATATCTCTTTGGTCTCCACAAACAAAAGCTGAAATGATAAGCCAATTCCCAATTCCCAGCCTGGAAACCGAGGTTCCACGCGGTGGTGCGAACACATACCAGGGATCGGCTAATGGTAGCGGGCCAAGGGAGTTTCTGATTTCCACATCTCTGGTAGCTTTTGTTACTTTAGGGGGCTTAAGAGAGAGGACTCATGTAACATTGCTGGCTGTGACTAAATGTTAATAATAACCTAGTACCCTAAAACAGTGATGTGCGCAGAATAAATCCACAAAGTGTACTGCATATATGATATTTGAATGAGACACCGAAACCTTTGGGATTTTTGGAATATTGAAAAAGATTGTTATTCCATTCAACATTCAGATTTGTTATACCTCACTAGTCCATCTGTTGGGTCTTGGCTTTATCCATGATTCAGTACATCTCCTGTCTAGAAAAAAGTTGAATGGTCAATCACTCAAGGATGCCATCGCTCTTTCGCATTGTAAGGACAGGAAGTCGGCAGTGCACATAGAAGAACGTAAGAGGTTAGGATGAAGTTGATATGCTGTTAAAACCATATGGATTGCATAATGACAGAGAGAAAAAGGGGGGCCAATGGAGATACTGGCATTCAGATCCAGAATATGACATCAACATCAAAATCAAACAGCAATGTAACCCCCTCATGAGCATTTTTAGATCCTTGAGCTTATAGTTTGGATCAACGTGGATCACTCTGGAATGGCAAGAAAAAATCTGTTCAATGTTTCTGGGGCTAGATCTTTATCACAGTAAGCCCATTCCTTACAAACTCTTGACTCTTGAGGTCGTCCCCCAAACCAGAGGTCCTGGGGGTTCGATACCCAGTGCAACCATACTTGCTGTGTCCATGAGCAAGATACTGAATCCCTACCTGCTCCAGTTGACTGACTGTGTATCCCAGTCAGAGAGAGAACAGACAATATCCTCCCTTGGGAGATTAATAAAGTATGTAAAAAAATAAAATTCAACAACTTCACAGTGGGCATCCTTAGCGTCTCAGCATGTATTCCAGCAAATTCACAGAACACCTCACTGCTGGTGCCTGTGTCCATCACTGGTCCTCTCGAGAAATTCCATGGCCATTGAGAAAATATGCCTGTATAATGAATTGATTACAAAAATACTACGTGGTCACAATTTTTTTTTTAATCACTGTCCTCCTTATAGAACGTTTGTCCCTTATGATCACTTCTAATATTAGGCAACAGGATTGACAGTGTCTGTGGTCTATTTACAGAATTCCACAAAAGCAATGACATTGTATGTAATTTCAGTTGAGAAAATGATACTTTGCTTTTAAGCAATGGGGAAGTGTAGTCCTGTACTCTGACAGTTTTCCCGTACCTGTTTGCATTTGTCCTCTGCCCCCTTTTTGTCCCCCTCAGCCTGCTCTGCCCGGTCAATAGCATTCTCCTTATCCAGCTTCAGCATCTGCATTTTCTTCTTGATGGCCTCCATGTTTCCTATAAACGCTTGTTCTCAGTACTAGGAGAAGAAAGGGAGTCGGTGGTCTTGACAGAGGTAACGATCTCTGCAGAGACGGAAGTGGACAGGAGCGCTCGGGCGTCTTGTCTGAGCGGCTCGGAGTTGAGTTCGAGGATGGAACTCTGGCCGCGCGAGTCTCAGCCTTTTTTTGGGGGGACCGTTCAGTGACGTCACGCGGGGAGATGTTGCCCAAATTTGGGAAGGTGGTGTTTATTCCCCAGACTTTGTGGTTTGATGATTTTCTCCTAAATATATCACATGATACAATGAGAACTTCTTCGATTTATCACGTATACAGGTATGTCCATACACCACGTTGGACATTTACAGCCTTGCCAAAAGTCGCGAGCAAAGAGCCACACTCCCGATAAAACTGATTTCTAAAACTAGCCAAAGTCCATTAAAATCTGGTACTTGAATAATGTGTTGACGCTCGGCAAACGTTACACACCCTATAAAATATGACCCATGGCGTATTTAGAATCATCACGAGCCACTCTTCCATTCGGTGTAGGTCCAATACGCCAAGCATCATTTATTTAACTTCAGTAAACTTTTGCAGTCGGTTTGCAATTAAAGAACAGTGTAAAGAACAGTGTGAACCAATTCTGTAAATTGGAATATTATTGAAATAAAGCGCTACTTGGTGGATCACTTCTATGCCGAATTGACTTGTGACTCGTTCCGAGTCAGAGAAGGAATTTAGTTGTATTTTAAAGTGTGTACCTTTGCCGATACGCAAGGCAATATTAAACGCGATTTTTGAATGTAGTTTGGTGGGTTGTTTCCATACAAGAGAACTAATGCGTATTGTAGTTTGATTACTATTACTATGATTACATTCTCAGTGGGCTACTTCCAAATGTTGTTCCTAATGAAATTACACTTAAAAACAATCAAAATAATGTATTTATTAATAGAATCAGTGTACTTCCCATTATAATAGTACAGTATAACAGGCTATGCATTAGGAATTAGCCAGCGTTTGGCTATTAAGTCAATGCTGATCTCAGAAGTGTTGTTACCGAGTAGAGAGAATACTTGATAAAAATGTGTAGGACGGAATTTTTTTGTGATTTCTTCATTTTCCTGTTCACCATTGCAGACGAATAACAATTAGAATGGTGGGTGTTTCTTCTTTAAATTGGTGGGCCTTTATACACTATATGGCCAAAGGTCAGAGGACACCCCTACTAATTATTGAGTTCAGGTGTTTCAGTCACACCTATTGCTAACAGGTGCATACAATTCAGCACATAGCCATGAAATCTCCATAGACAAACAGTGACTTTGAACGTGGCACTGTCATAGGATGCCACCTTTGCCACAAGTCAGTTCGTGAAATTTCTGCCCTATTAGATGTGCCCCGGTCAACTGTAAGTGCTATTATTGTGAAGTGGAAGCGCCTAGTAGCAACAACAGCTCAACCACGAAGTGCTTGACCACGCAATCTCACAGAGATTTAAGCACGTAGCGCGTAAAAATCGCCAATCATCTGTTGCAGCACACAAACTGCCTCTGGAAGCAACATCAGCACAAGAGCTGTGCACGATCTGGCAGTCTGATGGACGAATCAGGGGAACGCCAACTCCATATTAATGCCCATGGTTTTAGAATGGGATGCCCAGCAAGCTCGTATAGGTGTGATGGTCAGGTGTCCACTGACTTTTGGCCATATAGTGTATGTACAGTTCTGGCCTTGCATTTTATGCAGATAATGTACAATATCTTGGAAACCTTCAGTCTTCACATATTCAGCTGATTTATTTAACAGCACATGATCAAACAATAATACAAATCTAAAAAATCTTTTTATGGCTTCTCTTTTCAGTTCATGAACCCCTTGTGCAATTATTGTGCATGTAGTAAAATGAAAATAGTTTAGAGAATTAGTGCAGGTGCAAGAATAACATCCAGAGATCTACAAGCCTCCATTGCTGCATCTGATGTCACAGTATATCAACAATAAGAACACTGAATAGACATGGCAAAGAATAAATATAAGCCATATTTATTCTTGAAATATCTTCATTAAGATTTGAGGTTTAGATTTTATAAGGTTATTCCTCCATATAAAATCTAGCATGTGTATATTTGTATAGTGTAGAAAGTTGATATATATATATTTTTTAAGGTTAAGCCACCTTAGGGATTTATCTTTAAAAATGGATATATAATATAAAATATAAAACCCAAAGGGGGCTTAACCTTAAACCTACCCTTCTCTTTTAGATAGGCTGAGGAAGTGTAAAAATCAAGTTGTTAAAAATGGATGAAAGGCAATGTTCTCAAAGAAAATCAGCTTTATTGACCATAAATCTCTTTTACAGTGCCACTGAGGTGGTGCTAAGCATAGCAATAGATTTATTTACCACATTGAAGTCAAAATGTGAAAAAATAAACAAGAAAACATTGTGTGTGATTATACAAACTCAGTCACTTTTATATTAAGCATAATTGTTCACCTGTGTGCAAAAGAAAAAACCTGTGTAAAAGAGTGGATTTATATGAAGTTCTGTTATGTTAAACAAATGTTAATGTTTAAGTGCACTTAAAATGGGTAAATGTTAACAGTTAAATACACTTGGAAAATACATTACTTAGGAACTTTTTATGCATTGATATGTTGAAAAAA
Source organism: Monocentris japonica (assembly GCA_900323365.1). Classification (NCBI taxonomy): domain Eukaryota; kingdom Metazoa; phylum Chordata; class Actinopteri; order Trachichthyiformes; family Monocentridae; genus Monocentris; species Monocentris japonica. The sequence continues at coordinate 7,537 of OOFE01036183.1, read as the reverse complement.
CAGGGTTAAAATGAGGCCTCTGGCAGTAAGAAATAAACTCAATTATGGGTAACCAAACAAAACATGTATATGTATCCTAAGCATTGACATCATAGGATTGTACTGTGACAACCGGAGTTAGCCAAGAAATATAGATCTATTGCTTCAGAAAAAAATATTAGCTGATTACTAGATGCATATTACAGTTTATATTTTAAAGAAATTAACCAATAAACAGCACCCAAACAAAGTCATTCATGATTCAAATTACATCTTGAAGTAAAATAAAATATATGGCTTCATGATCTTTAAACAAGACATCTGATCCAATTTAGTCCTATATAACTGGTTGAATCCAAATATTGACACAAACTTTTTTATAATTTTTTATTATTTTATTAATATAAAAATTTAATAGAAGATACCATTTTAACACATTTCATAGAATCTATATTTAAAAAAATGATATGTTTTTGCCTCTCTGATTTGTTTCATCGCAAAGTAAATCATTGCAACTCTGGTCCAAATTGCAACAAAATGCAGTTCAATGGCCTTAGTTCAGATAAAAACACAGTACGTGTCTTGACAAACATACTGATAGAATAGTATCAGCTTTGTCATCTGACCAAAAGCCTGCATTTGTTTTGGGCAAAACCTGCACAGTCAAGTATTACTTACTCTCTGTTAGCCCATAAACATTTCCAACAGTTATCATGCTCACAAAAATATATATGTCTATAAATTGTCCTAATGGTTAAGGCTAGCATCATTTATTGGCAGGAATTTATGAATTTACTAAGTAACACATTGTGTACATACTGAAGACATGCAATCTAGATTAAAAAAAAAAAGGACTTAAAAGGACCCAGATATTATATTAAAATGGATATGATTTAAAAGCACTGTTACCTTAAAAAAAAAAAAGTTACCTGGCACTATTATGCTCTTGAACATATGAAAATTAAACAAGGAAAACACAAAAAATAAACATCCTGATGAGTCTTTTCACGCTTTTACCTATAATTTCATCAATTTGCCCAATGTTACTCCTGTATTAAAGCATAATACCTTAAAGCTTTCCTCCTCCTTCCTCTAAATGTAGCTAGGGTAAGGCCCTGAGCGTCTGATTTGTCACTGCTGTATTAGAGAAGTGTATATGTGAGCATACACTCTCACTGTTCCTGCCCATCCTCCCGCAGCTCAGAAGGCAGGAACTTGTACTGCTGCTGTCTGATCATGGCTAGCTTCTTCCTGGCCTCGTCCAATTCCCTTTCTTTTCGCAGCATCTCCTCCTGAGCGGCAATGATCTGCAACACAACGGAGCTGGTCAGTGCACTGAGGCGACATCTGATACCAACATAAAGTACAGAGACAGCATTGCGAGCTTTGACAGGAAGTGCAACAGGCACTTCTACTTCTCCCCTACATAGTCTGTTCTCCCCCCTGCCATCTGGGAGGTGCTACAGGTGCCTCCGGGCCCAAACCTCCAGACTCGGAAACAGCTTCTTTCCCAGGGCTGTTACCCTGGTGAACTCTGCCACCAGCTGACATCCACTTACATCTTGTCAGGACTTTGCTTTTTTCTATTTCTTTTATTTCTAGTATGTATGTATTTTTTGCAACTTCTACTCACCTGAGCAATACCGCCCACCATCTTACTCTTGACCACCACAGCCTGGTCGTCTTGAGCATCAAAGGCTGCTTTCTGCGCTGCCTTCACAAGGTTATCAGAGGCTCTCTTGACAGCGTTTCCTGCAGCCTGTGGAATGGTAGAATGGACTATGTGTCAGGATGTGTTGAGATTAGGGAAGACAAGGTAAAATTATGAAAAGCGAATCCTACATCCACACAGTAGGTTCCTAACATTTTCTAATAGTTTGGCAATGATTATGGCTTTAAGGGACTTTGGTTCTATAACTCAACGCACAAGTTTGTGTCCAGAGTTATCAACCCTACGGATCATGAACTGCAACTCCCAGAAAGGGAATGTTAGCCCCCACCAGTGCACAGGGAGAGAACCATAACACTATTTTTTTTCTTGCCCAGTGGCTGGAAATAGCTTTAAAAGGCAATGAGGAGTTGCTCGCTTTACTTCACTCAAAGCAAAACATTTCTCATTTGGCAGCCCCTTTCAAACAAACGGTGGGCTTTTTTTTCTCCTTTTGAGGCTCTGCGGAAGGCAATGAGGACTGTGCTAGCAAGGGCAGAGCTAGGCAGCCACCACGAATTCCACGTCGACTAATTTATCTCTGGCTGGAATGTTACTGTTAGTCCGGCCCTGCCATAAAACACAACACTATCCAGGCCCCCAACAGAGGTGCAACAGCTGCTCAGTAATGCAAGACACCAAATCAGTACTATTACAATTTTTGTGCGACGAGTTGCCACCAGGCAACTTTCTTAAAATCCTGATGAAATCTTCTTGCTTAGCAGGAGATTCCTCACACTCTTACTACACCCTGGATTTCTTTGCTACCATTGGGAGAACTGGTGGATTTTTCATCTGCAATTCAGTTAATGGCTTACAGTTAAAACAATCATGCAGTTAGTACCGCGTTAAAACAAGTATAAATCAATTAATGCCATATTAATTCTTCTATCAAAACTATTTCAATGGATCTTCTTGAATATGTTTGAGCATCAGTCCAACAGAATCAGTGTTGACACCCAATTTTTGTCAATACAGAATAGCGCTACTGTTGCTAGCAAACATACTACTAAGCCAGGTGGGCTGAATAAGCACAACTCTTCCGTGTTTAGACTAATACAAGGAAAAAAAAAACTCAATGAATGAAATGAAATTTGATTTCACACTGCTTTACACAAATAAAATTATGTGTTGACTAGGGGTGGAACAGCGTGAAAAAAAATTACCCATTTGTTACAACACCTTGGTTCAGGAGCCACATGAGTAATGGTGTTTCTGCATTAGGGGCTGGTGGGTGGGGCCCATCAGAGGGCGCTGTGGTGCAAAAGAGGTTGTATGCCTAGCTCCATGTCATGTAAAAGACTTTAATTAGAATTAGAATTCAACTTTGTATAAGTGACTTGCTTGCTAATTAGCTTAAACACAGTATTGTTACCATAGCTAGTTATCATAAATCATGTATAAATCATGTAGCTAGTAATCACAACTCAATAATTTAACTACTGCTAGGTTCAACACTTTACTGCTATAGAACAAATTAGAAATATTTCACATGGGACCACATGATTCAGAGGACTTATTCATCATTCAAATAAGTTCCTCTGCAAGAATGAACTCTGTAAGGCTATCTGTGAGTCACTATCGTCTTAAATTATTCCATTAGTATGTCTATGGTCAGTGCACTGCTCACTGCATGTTCACTGCTTTGGTGTTTTTTGTTGTCAATATCTTGACGTTGGTTTTGTCTTGTCTATTACGCTACAATTTTTTGTTCCTACAGTGTTGGTGTGACAAGCTGTGTTGGTAGATTTGCATTGTTGCTGTGATTTTACCGAGGCTGGCATTTGTGATCACTGGTAGAAATCAAAGTGAAAGTGAAATGTTAAAATGAGCCAGATCTACGTAAGTACAGACTAAAAGGTGGCTGTGGCTGCTATTATTTACCTACCTAATGAAATTCTTGAATGTTGAATAAGCATTGACCGTTGTGTAATATATTTTTTTCAAAATGGATAGAAAGAGGAAATACGGCTACTGATATGAGCGATTTTAATCTAGCATACACATTTTACCCCCGTTGGAACAGCTGGCAGCTGTTACATCTGCAAAATCTAAAAGTTGGAAGTTGATCACACTGTAGACTTTTAACCTTGAATCTAATGTCACTCACAAATGTGTCATTCATTTTATTGTACAACAATTTGCTCTAAACTATTGGAAAAGTGCAAATAACCCTAAATAGTAAACATGTTTGTTTTACCAAATATACAAAAGCAAGTTGAGTGGTATTTTTCCCTGCTGCACTGAAAATCTACTGAACCACAACCCCAAAGCCGAAGTATGTAGCAAACTGTGACTTTGGTGAACTGTTCCACACCTGGTATAGATGGTACTTTACTGTTAATTGCACTTAGACATAAATGATCCATGGTCGGTCCTGTCGGATGTGTATACATGCCATTGCCATACCATCTGCTGCCAATGCTTCAGGGCCAGTCCAAATAGCCATATTTCCCCAAGTATTCACACATCAAACAGGAAATATGGGTTGGTGAGGGGTCTGAATGGACATTAATTACACAGCCTTCTAAAAGTGTGCAATTTCTTGTAGCAGCAATCAAGGCTAAAGTTTCCAATGATGGATGCAACATTTCCAAGCTATGCTGTTTCCAGAGATACTGCAGACACAAATATATGGGAATTACCCAAGTGGCAGCTGCAAGCCCAGAACAGGAGGAGATAAGTCACTGTTGATTGGATCAGAGAATATGAGATGGCCTGGTCTGGTTGGTGTGCAAACAGCTAGCATTCGCACAGCCTTAAATATATTATTTCTGGGTTGGTGAGGTGAGGTATACTTGTAGTTTTTAATGTCATATCTGCAGGGACTGGCTGCATCAGCTACACACCGTGGAAATGGTAAAGGTCAAAACGAGTAATGGGTTATCTGGTAGACTTCTTCCAAGAGGGAATCAGTCTTCAGTGTAATTTGTCAAGGATAAGAGTGTCCTCTACCTTCCATTGGTTGGTTGAGGTTTGACTGCACACTATGTCGGCTTCTAATACAAATACCAAAACAAAGGATATAGTGAAAAGCAATGGCTACAATTGACAAAGCTGAGCCAACGCCAAAAAGCAGCAATGTATTCAACCAAAGACAAAATGTCAAACTATATCATCTAAATGAGTTATTAAATTAATGCCCCAATTCCAAGGGCTACTTTCTCTAGAATAAATAAATCTGCAGCCACAGATAAAGGGCTGCTCTAACCTGTGCTAAACATAGACCGACCTAAATCCTGATGTGGCAGCTGTACAGCTAAGAGGACTTACCTGTAAACCTAGAAATTCAAACCTATTTATAGACCTTAGCTACCGCCTGCCCTCCAGTACACTTAATTGCTCAGGCAGCAAGAGAGAAAGACTTCTGTTTCTGTGTGGTGGTATATGCTTAAACCAAAGCCATAGCAACTGCAGGGTAGAATGATTGAGAATATAAAATAAATCAAAACACGACTTCCACAACAGGTAAATCCCTAGGAGACAAGATGAAGATGTGGGTCTCGCTCCTCTTCCAAGTGAACTGCGGTGTGGTTCGTTAGGAGTGAGAACGAACTAACTACGACCCCAAAACACAAGGGTTTGTGGGTATAAGGAGGCAGATGTTGACATCTGATAGTGAGCAGTTCCTCATGCTTGGAAAGCATAGCATAACAATGAAGCGCGGGCAAACCGCTGTCTAAACTGATGCTCACATTCAGTAATTTCTTCATGTGTTCTTAACTGGTATGAACACCAGATAATGGGAAATTAGGGCGCAGACAAGCCCATCATGCTTAACTAAAGTTACAGGACTGGAATCAAGTTTGTATTGACTCTCCTGGACCGCCAAAGGGAGTATGTAAAGCAGCATGGAGTGCTGACCTGTAGCCTCTTCATGGTCTGGGAGTCCTGGTCAGCCTTGACCTTGCAGGCAACCAGGAGCTGAGCGGTGGAAGCTGCCACCTGCTTGGCTGAAGATATCAGCTTCTCCTCACTGGCATGACCCTGCACTGCAGAATTGGCTGCCTCACAGAGATTGTTAGTTGCTGCTGCAACCATTCGGGCCTGAGAATTGAAAGAGACAGATGAGATGTTTCACTGCTGATTTCGAAGATATCACATAAAGCTTCCGAGAAGACACTTACAGCTGAAATGAGCCCCTGAGACCACTGTCCATCATCCACTGCATTGGCTGGGATAGCGCCGACCTGTTGGCAGACAAAGAGCTTAGAAACTTTCAGAATCAGACTGGTTTTATTAGCATGACCAGTCTCCTTATGTTGCCAACGCACTCAGAAATATTATGTTAAATATTAATGGTATACAGAGATTTAGCAGCTGAGTTTAGGGTTTATTTTGGGTGTTTTTCCAAGACAATTACAAATCTCAGTTTTTAATTTTCTGAATGAATTTGGTTTTGTAATCTTTTGGGGATTTGGTTCTGGGTGTCATATATCCATATAGCAAGTTGTTCTAGAGGGTCAGTACCTGATGAGTTGGCCTTTAGTGCCTTATAATGGTAGTGTTGTGGTCAGACTGTTTAAATGTTCCCAGAAGCACCTTGAATCTGTGGCAGATTTTACCAAAGTGTGTTTATGCAACCAATACAGTTCAGACGTACCTTCCCTTGAGCAACCAGTTCTCTCTGAGCTGCTGAAGCAGCTTTGACCAGAGCACTGGTGGCGGCTGCAATGGACTTTGCTGCCTCCAGAATCTGCTCCTCAAAGTTCAGGCTCTCATCTGCCTCCTGTTTACAAGTACAGCAAGCAAATGTTCTAGTCAGTAAACATGTCGTATTCACCTTACAGGGGTGTGACACTGCCCCGTCCTCACAAATGTTAACAGGGCTTGTTCTGACCTACAGCATGAGGATAATTGTGTCAAGAATGGAGCAAAGTTTTAATGTTATCCTGACATTTAAATGGATGTTAACTTATTTTAAGTGGAAGGGTAGTATACAAAGCTAAAGTAGGCAGGATGTGGGGATATCATCCCCACAGCCTGGAGTGAGGGGCTGATAACTGAAGCAGACTAGCATACACATGGAATGATCTACAGTAGGGGAGGATAATATGTCTGACGCTGAGGTAACAGGGTAAGTGTGAATGGTGGGGAGTCCTGACGCTGGTGGAAAAAGCCCTCTCACCTTGGGTTTGGTCCTGGGTCTCAGCTGCTCCAGTTTCTTGGCGGCTGCTTCAATAGCTGCTGCCGCTCCAAGCAGCTCATTCTCTGCAATAACGGTGGGATCCTCAGGGTCCACCCACTCTGTACCTGTGACATACAAACAACACAGTGACAACATGACAATATGCTATATACAGTACCAGTCAAAAGTTTGGACACACTTACTCATAGAAGAGTTTCTCTTTATTTTTACTATTTTTACACACATTTTAGAATAACAGTATCATCAAAACTATGAAATAACATGAAAGGATTTATGCAGTGACCAAAAAAATGTTAAACAAATCAATACTATCTTAGATTTTAGATTCTTCAAAGTAGCCACCCTTTGGCATTAGGCATTAACAAGCAAAGAAATTCCACAAATTAACTTTTAAAGGCCACAATCACTATGTGTGCTTTTAAAATAATGATTTAAACATTGATCTTCAACATTCTCCACCTCTAAATTTAAAATTTCAAGTTCTAAATGAAAACTACTCATTGGGGGTGCATTTCGAAAAAAAAACTTTAGTTTTTTTAGTTTTGAAAAGAATTTTAGTTTTGAAAAGAAATTCATACATAGGGATCAACTTCACTATTTATATTTGTCTAAGAAACTAATTTCAAGCATTTAAGCATAAGCCTTTAGATCAAAATGTCTTTAAGATCATGAGAAACAGTCAGGTGGTATTTTCCTTTGAT